>BMAW01068436.1:0-23721 GCA_019974015.1 Nephila pilipes
ACTGAAATTTTTATTGAATTTTAGTGAAGACACGCGAAGAATTCCTTCGGGAGTATAAATAAACGTTTTTTGGTAAGGGAAAGTCAACAAGAAGAAGCATAAACAAAACAAATAGCTTATCCATACTGGAAAGTCTTGCTTCTTTCAGAATATACGAGGCATTTAACTCAATGAAAATACATAGTAAACTTTAAATCTTATGTAGAAATTTATTGTAATAAATTCTTCAAATCTAAATAAAGGTTTTCTCTTTAAATCAATTTAAAGATTTTATGCATTAGCTCAGAGATTTCTTTATTTAAAACAGGAAGCTTTTTGAACTCACTTGCGCTTTGAGTGGTAAAAAAAAAATCGATATTTAAATTAAATTAGAATATCGCAGTTCCATATAAATTATTTTTCAAGTTTGCTTCTAAACCACTTCTTTGCTGAGAAAACGAAAACTAATAAATTACATATACGAAATTTTTAAAAAAAAATATTTGGGCAAAATTCTGTCTATTGCATTTCTTAATTCAACTTTTTTGAAACCATAGACTATTATTGATTGTATAACAAAACGGATATCATTGAATGACTGCAATGCAGTTTTTCTCGCGTAACTAAAAGTGTACAGACGCGTCTCAGTCTCCCCCCCTCCCCTCCTCTTTTCAAAAATACTAAGTTGGAAATGTTCAAGAGAAATTGTGTGGAAATTTAAGAAAGTATAAAAACTCAAATATCATTCGCAACTCATGAAAGTAGTATAAAATTACGAGATTCATTGCCATTGGCTTTATTAATCATGGTGAACCTCTAACAACTCTCAAAACTCTCTGTAGGATGAAATTGATTTATAGTCACCCTACAAAAAGTTTAAGCGTTGTTATATCTTAAATATCTATTGCTGCCATAATCTAATTACTATGTTGTTATTATCTTAAAATACAGGCATAAATATGACTATAATTAAACTTAATAAAATGTAGTTCGAAAGCGGAGTAAACGTTTCGGTGTTAGAATATGGAAAATAGAGTATTGGAAGGGTGTAGTTCATTTAAGCATTGTCCAGAAACAAGTTTTTCTTTTTCTGCGAAGTCAAGGAATATAACACATTTCGCATCACGAAAGGTCTCTCCATAACTTTTCCGGCCTATGAGACCGTATTGGTCTTTTTCGGAGTAGATTCAAATTGCAAACCATTGTATTGAATGTCGCTGGAATTCCTTTGTTTTATGATGAATCCATATCTCAATGACGTTAACTACTTGATGCGGAAGCAATCCGTGATAAATTTGTTTTCATACCGTTTAACAGATGGACAGCACTCAATTTTAGCACCGTCTTTCCACAGTAACGCCATCTGTTGTTAAAAAATTGGTAACTTCTGAATCACCCACGTAAAGTTCCAGTTAAAAATGAATTTTTTTGTCATTGATTGTTAGAAAAGGTAATTTACCAAGGTAAAGCAGAAACATCGTATTTGGATTTCTTAACATCACTAAAAGAAATCGTTCGGGATGACTTAATGCACAATTATAATCAAACGAAGTATGAAAGATTATTTGTTAATGTCGCACTAGGAAGCAAAACGATGGCGAATGGCTACGGACTCGTAATTTTGAACATGAATCCATACCTACATTATACCTGAATTCATACAAGTAGATAATAGATTAGTTGATTCATTAACGTAGCACTAGAAGCAACACGAGGGCTATTGGTGACGGACCTCATAATTTTGAACCACGGTCAAGTGACGAGGACGACACCTGAGCTGGCACCACCCTCTCCTAACTTCTGCACTACTCCCATGGGAGAAGTTGATCCTTGACAGATTTAACATATATCAGTCTCGGCTACATGGCTGGTCATTGTGGCATTGAGTCTGGACTCGACAAAAATTGCATGCCCCTAGGCTATCGCGGCATCCAAATAGATAAGAGAAAATTTTTGTGGAACATTCCTGTCCAAACTTCCACCCCACGTCAACGTGAGGAATCAAGACCTTCATAAACCTGTTACTCGGCGAGTGCTTAGTAAAGACGACCTACGATTTGAAGAAAACAAAGCTGGCTACGTGCCTGCGATTATTACTACTACTGCGACCCCATTCAAATGAAGAATCTGTATTGGCCTTGAATTCCCATTTCCACGGCAAACTAATGTCAGAAATGTGAGCTCAATGAGAATTAATGTGCATCAATTCCTCTGAATTGTATGGAAATAGTAAACCAAAATCCATTACCCAATGGTAACGATACCGTCATTCTACAACCGAGTTACCGAGTGTTGTGAAAATTTAATATTAAAGGTCTGGCTGGATTCAGTTCCGTATTGGTACACGAAGAAAATGTGAAAACAATTTAATTGTGAACAATTAATGACAAATTTAAAGGATTGGAAGTTATGTGCTGTTTTTTTTTTTTAATCAAATCATTTAAAAGAAACACAGTACAGTAAAAATAACCAAAATATCTAAAAAAAAAAGTTTATTACCTTTAATTTTATTATTTTCCTACATTCTGCGTTTAATTATATTTATTGTTTCCACTACATTTAATTATGTGACATTTCAGACTTTTCTACATATAGGTGCTAATTTTCATAGCTTTAAATACTTTATTTAGCGAGTTATTATTTTTTTTAATAACTGTTTCCGTAAATATTTCTTTGACCTTCAAAACTGAAAACTACTTATACTATCGGTTTTTTATTTTTCTTACTCACACAAATCAATGTCTTTAATGAATGGATTTAAGGCAATATAATTTATACCAAGTTGAAATAAGTCGAAATTTTTCCAGTAAAATTTATGAAACAATTTTGAAATAATTTGTTACAGTCACAAAATTGAAAATGATTTATCTTTCTTCCATTAGCACTGAACAGTGTCATTTATATTTACTGAATTAAGCGAGTTTTCCTATTTTTATTTGTTATTCATCATATAATTGAATGGGAAAAAATTGTAACTAAGGGAAAAGTAATGAATGGGTACCATAAACATTGAATTAAAACTATGAAATAACCGAAATATCTGGATAAAAATTATCATGCCTATTAAATGATTCTTATGTTCCTAATGTTGTAAATTATGAAAATATTCATAATAATTTGTTTGTTTTAAGGTACTTGTAGATTGATGTAACCTGTATTGTCATTAGTTTTTTTTTTATTATCATGGAGTATCTTTAAATTTGTATTATTACTAAGGAATAATCGAGATAGAAACTTATTGAATTCCTATTAGTTCAAACTCTCCCTATATATATCTTGTTCACATTTTCAATCGTTAATAAAATATTCTTTATTCATCCACTTAAGTTCAAATGCATTTTTTTTAAACTTGTAGTGGATGACACCTGATGTTACAGTTTTTTTTTTCAAATATTAATTCGTTTAATTAATGAAAATGCAGTTTAGCCCAATCGCTTGGCGTGGTTTCAAAAATTGCCAGATTTTGCGATTTTTTTTTTTTTTTTTGGCTGAATGTTAAGTCCACGAAGCGAACCAGAGTAGCCATATTTGACAAAATACCGCCAAATAATTTCTGTCACCAAGGGTGGTTGGGCTAAACTGCATTCCAACCATTTAATTCACCGGATGAATTAAGAAACAAGCCAATGCTTCTACTGTGTCATTTGTCTTGCCATGGTAAAGTTGGTAGAGCGTGGGCGTAGAATCTTCATGCCATCGGATCGAATCTCGTCGTAGCACAATTTTTTTTATTTGATTTTAAAATAATTACTTTTAGTTTTAGAAGGGAGAAAAAAATTTCTCTTTTATAAGATATTTAGCAGGATATAAATTTAGCAATAAATACCGTCAGTGACGAAGCGTGTAGATCGCCGGAAAAAAAGTTTCTTTTCCCACTTAATGTTATGATTCCATCATATGTATATACATATTTATATTATTTGTAATTATTTTATAAAAAGTAACTAAAATAAAAATTTTCTTTGTTAACGAAAGTAGTAAAATTAGGAATTTGTTAACGAAAGTAGGAAAGTAGGAACTTAATTTTTTTTTATATTACTTGTTTTCTATTTATTATTTTTAAAAGTTTTCTGTATCATTACCATACAGAGGTATACATTTCTCCTACTCTTTCTCGACCTTTTGAAGGCAGTTCTGTGTAGAACTCTGCAGGAGTTTGAGCCTCAACAGGATTAACATGCATCAAGCAGGGCTACACGTTGGGTCTTTAGTGGCATCAAGGGTCGAATTCACGACTCCACGAAAACCGCCGGCCTAAGTCCGCAACACAAACACTAGGCTATCGTGGCCACACATTTTTGGAATACGTATCTTCGGAAAATTTTTGTTCTCCGGAAAATTCCCCCTTTCCTGATGCCCAATTTTTCTTCTTCATAGCTAGCTACATCGCATTGTTAAAAAAAGTTTCCAATTTTTTTTTCTCCTGAAAATTCTTTGTATCAAGTGTAGCTTCTCAGCAATACATCTCTCCGTTTATAAAAGGACTGGCGCATCCGTAGAGTGGTATTGTTATTCGAGTTCCCGACATCAGTCCGAGCAGCTGACAGACCGAGCTGTAATCGATCGCCTGCCTTTTGTCCCCGCGAGACGTTTCGTCAGTCTCCCCAGCGATCATTTCGCCAACCGGATCCTTTCAGCGATCTTTAATATCGAAAATTCCTTTCTCTTCTTTCTCACTCCATCCGGTCGATAGGAAGGAGGAGGGGGTGGGTTTTCGCTTTCAGGTGCAATCCCAAACGATTTGGGGGACTTTTTTTTTTTCGTTGTATTCCGCAAGATGTACCCTCAAATGGGAATATAAAAATGCCTGTGGGGAGGGGGAAGGACGTTTTTGAGGAAACGGCTTAAAATATACATTTTTGATTTAGTTAGTCTGAGCCGAATCATAAATCCTATACTTCAGTTAGAACGTAGACCGAAAGGGAATAATGCTCTTAAATTTTCTCAGGACATAAATCTCGTTAAGATATGCGTGTGTGATACAAAATAACTACATTTTAAGCAAGATTCGCATTTTTGTAATATTTTGTACTTACAAACAAATACATTTTTTTAAAATATTTTTTTTCGTTTCATTTAAATTATTAAGTTTTTCAACTGGATTTTAGGATTAAAGCAAAAGATAACGTGATAACTGGATAGAAATTTGACTAATTGATTGATGGGTGGACTAACTCCCTCACTCGCTCACTCATACTCAACACGTGCGTGCACTCACTCGCTTATTGTGAATTGGCCAGCAAAGATATTTAGAAAACACTTCATTTTGAAAAAAAAATTACATCCCATTTTGGTTTTGATTAAAACCATATTCCCTTGGGTGGCTGATAAATTAATTTTTTGAGACAACACAAATTTAGAAAAACTTTGTCAAGAACTTCAATTAAGGAATCGGTGTTTTATAACACTTTTATACGTGCCAGTAATTTCGAAATAATAAGGAAGTCTTCCAATATTCTTCCTGACTTTTAAAGATAAAAATCTATATTATAAGATCATTTGAAACCTCTTAAATCTTGTTATATTCTTTCAATCTAAAAAAAGATATTCTTATTGTTTTCAACAAATAAAATAAGAAAAGAGTTAATTTATCTTTGTTAAATAGATCAACAGGTGAGGATATCTTTATTATAAATTGTTGCGTGATTGATCGCATTTCGAATGTAAGAAAGGTCCATCGGTTAAAAAGCAGGTTCTTTCCGACAAAATTTATTCTTTTAAGACTCAAATCCATTCATTAATCTCGAGAAAAACACTATATTTCCTTTTAATAGGAGCATTTAACACACGCACTTAAATAATACAATAGCACACATTCAAAGCACACAATCTTTGAACATAGCTATTCAAGTATCGTATTAGCACAAAACGTCCACGTACACTCTAAAAGCTAAAAACTGATACAGTGGTTTGCTCATATTTTCCCCGTAAATAAATGCTCTGCAGGCTTCTACTTTCTTCTGGAACCTGCTCATTTCATCTAAGAGAAATTATTTTTGTCGCCAAACATGACGACTTGACGACATTTGGCGATAAAATTTGCCAGCAAATTCCTCGCCAAGGTCACATCTACCTATCCTACATTAATTCCTTCAGTACTTTCACCTTGTCAGTACGAGTCTCGGTTGCCAGGTGCAACTTATACTAGATCAATGATTGCCTGATTTCCCACATTTACCCCCACTTATTCCATGGAATCCTTTAAAGTTACATTGACTTAAACTTCTGATGTATTTGCCTGAACTCTAACTTTCATGTTAATAGAATTGCTGATGTAATTAAATTGCCAACCTTATTTACCATTTTACGACGACTCTCTCAGGATAATTCAATAGAAAGGGAAGGTGACTTGCAAAATGAATTAAAATAACTATGGACTATAATTATAATAACATTTTGTAAAAAACGCCCAATAATGCTCTTTTGTTGAAAATTTGCTTCAAAATTTGAGTTGTATTCGACAATATTATTCATTACATCCCTTCAGACTATTGGAAATCAAATATGAATAACAAGAACTTTAAAAGGAAAGCAAATAACTAAAAGAACAAGGCACTAGAATGAATAACTATATTGATGCAACTTCCTTTACCTATTCAGTTAGGATAATAAGCAAAACTATAGTGTTAGCTAAAATGCCTGAGTGGTAATGCTAACTAATGACATTGGTACTACAATACATCAGCTACATTTTTGTTTCAATACCAGTTTCAAGTAAGTGTCTTCTTTTATCAAACTATAAAACAATCTATTCTTGTGGTTTGAGCTGAATAGTTTACCAGGATATTTTCTATTATTGTTTGGAAACAAAATATTATTGAGAATGTCAACCAAAACAAAGAAAACAAGTGGGGAAAAAAACTGTAATCAATAAACCTCCAAAGGCAACAACTGAAAGATTAATGAAACCGGGGTCGTAAATCATTTTAAAGAATTATTCATTGATCCTTCCATATGGATGTATTTTGTCTTCTTCTTACAATTCTTAATCCTAACTGATTTTTATGCGTTTATTTTCCCTTTCAGTAAGAATCATTTTTCAAAATTTTTTGTGCATTGTTTCGAGAAGATATATGTTTGATGTATTTTCATGAAACATTACTAAGTTCTTTAAAACCAGTCAGGGATTTAACAATCTTAACTAAATATATTTTTAAAAAAAATGAATTGAAATTTTTATGTAAATTATTCAACCTGCTTTATGTTACTTCAATCGTTATACTTTTCTTTGTTAATTTCTTAAATTGTCCTGCTTTTCAACGTCTTTTTTATTTGTTACATGTCCTCCATTGTTAACCTCCCTAAGAATACAATTAATCTGAAAAGAGTTTTAAATTACATTTCAGCCCTATTATGGTTTTTTTACGTAATTATTTCCGCAATTACAGTTCACGAAATGTCTCCGCTCACTCGTTATAAATATGCGATTTGAAATAATTGTAATAATTAAGCCAGAAAAATTATTTAAAAAAGCATTCTGTTACATTTTTATTGATGTTTTATTTTTCTCGATGTGATATTTCACAATAATCAAATAACACATTGATTTTACTGCAAAATCCAATTTAAGCCACTTTGTACCAAATAACTAGATTTTTATATCGCGTTTCCTTCTCCAAATAGAACTTTAGATGCTCTAAATGGATTTGGTTTAATTGAAAATCTGTCCCATTGAGTTAAACGTGACCAACATTGATAATATAAAAAATATTGAAGGAATTGAATTTAAGAGATGCATATATAAGCAGTGAAGCGTTTAATATGAGTGTTAGACAAAAGTTTGCTTGTGGTACTGAACGGAAATGAAACTATTAGCTCAGAAATAGTAACTGTATTACTAAGTATACGAAGTTATCGAATCACAACTGGAATATATCTACTTTGGATCAGTGAATTAGATCTTCATCTAAAAATCTTCTAAGGATTCGAACCTGAGTGGTTTCGATAAGATATTAATTATAACGTTAGATCAGATGCATGTAGGTTGCATCTACAGATACAGTGGATAAGGAATTGAATGTTTATTATTCATAGATCTGAATAAATAAAATAAGTTTTTAATCGCTTTGTTATTTTCTATATATAGGACAATTACTAAGTGATAATTTAAATATTATTTGTAATAGGAAGTGAGGGAAATAATATCGGGAAGTTAAAACTTGAGACAAATTTTCTTTATTAGCCACCACACAGGCTTTTGGTTTAGTTAATCATAAAAACTCGTTGTTGATTACTTTTCAAAATTTTATCAAGCATGTTTTTGTGCAGGCATCAAACATGTTTCTCTTCACCTGTTTGATGCCTGCTTTCATAAGTAATGAACTTAATTATCAGAAAAAATTTCTCCTAAGTTTTTTATTGAATTGAAATTAAACATATACACAAATTAAGTATTTTATTTATCTACCGATTGATGTATTATCTTAAATCATGTGTAATCAGGTATCAAGAAATAGGAATGAACATGAATAAATTTATTCAGAATCTTACGACAGTTGTTCAGAATCTTAAGCAGCCATTTTATTGCCTCGAGATTGTTGAACTACTACTTTTCATTACTGTTTCTTCTTTGGAATGTTTTATGGACAAATGAATTTAATATTGATTTACAATTATATGACTACGAAATGATTATTGTAATAGATCTTGTCATCTTATAAAAATAAATTAAAGCAAACTTTATTCAATGAGTTACCAAGCAAAAAATTCCTTCATTAGTTAATTTCTTCTTCACAAGACATTGCGTGGAACAATTTCTTTTTTTAAGCTTTATTTTCTCCAAGAGATATCTCAGAAAAATCTAACAATAATTTATAGATTGTATAGCAAATACCAAGTTAGTCCACCTTATACCTACCTTAGGGTACTTTATTATTATTATGTTTAAGATTGCAGAATTTTACCTGGAACAAGGCATTGGTTAGGATTTATATATATTCAATAAAATTGTTTGAATTTAAGGCTAATACGAAAAATAACAACTCTCTTCGTATTTAAAGAAATATTTTTGAATAATAGGATTTATATTTTAATATTTGCATTCTTAGTTTCTTAAAATTGAAAATTTTAAATTTAAATTTACATCTTTAAAGATATGTCAATTGAAAATTTGAAACATTTATTTTCATATTCCATTTAAAACTACTTACTGTAAAAAAAATCGTGTAACTTCATAAAGTAGTGTTCAAAAACATTTAGACTAACCCCTTCCAATATTAGACATAAATGGCGTAATCAGTCGTTATGCATTCGAAAAATATGAACACAAAATGAATTTACCGTACATTTCAAAATATTAACAAAAAAACGTATTTCAAAAGTAAAAAAATTAATAATAAATAAATTAGAATAAAACTTAAAATAAAATTAAAGTTAAAATTAAATTAAAATTCAAACTAAAATAGAATAAAATTTAAATTAAAATAGAAAAAAAATTAAAATTTTAAATTAGAATAAAAGTTAATAATTATGAAAGACGTAGTGGTAATCAAATAATGCAATTTTTATAGAAAATAATTGCTGAAGTGTATTTATATTTTTCATGGAAAGAAGCAAATTGTACTCGCAAATTGTATTTGCACCGATAAGTAACCTAATTCCTAAGTGAACCAATTTGAGAAACTTACCAAATCGGAGCTTGTTAGATGTAAAACTAAATAGTTAAAGGAATTAGCTAATAAAGTTGGAGTAAAGATTGACATTTTGGAAATTGCAGCAGGTATTGAAGCTACTCCAGAATATTTAGATGATAGTATAACACTCATAACTAATTTAAGCAGATGCTTAGAAATAACAAAGAAAGAAAGTTGTTTGACACTTCACAGAATGAAACTGCTGAGAAACTGTCTATAAAAAGCACAAACGAAATTGAAAAAATTCGGCGACCTAAATTAAATGTAAATTAGACTGAAGTTACATTGGATTAAAACCGAATATAACGATAACTTCGAATTCAGATACGGAACCTACACAGGTATTTATGATAGGCTATTTATTTTTTATTCGATTTGTATAATTACATATTTATTTTTGCTACTCGTTTAATGGACTAGACCACAACGGAAATTGAAAAATAAAAGAAAGGAAATCTTTTGCTATAGGAAGACATTTTGGAAAGTTGTTATAGCTGATATTGAAACTACAATCCAACATTTTTATTTACCTTTAATTACAGTATCTTCCGCCAAGTTTATAAAAAAATAAATAATTGATTCAACTATTTTGTTTTATTATCTTCTGAAGATGATAATTTTTTTAAAAAAAAGTGTAAGAAAACTAATAATATTTATTCGTGCTTCATTCACAAGACATTCGTTTTATTTTTCATGTTTCCAATTGAAATATAATGACAGATTTAATCATTTGATAGTTTATTATTGCATATTTATTTAAATAAATTGCAGTGCTGCCATCTACTGAGAAATATGTGTAATGGAATGTTAATGCACATTTTTCTAACAAAAATATGATAAAAGGTCTTAACATAAATCAACAATAATGTCGGTGCTTTTAAACACAATATATGATATACAACAATTATATGAATATTTACGTCAAAGATTTCACATAAAATTAAAAGTAAATTTCATTTACAAATAAATTACAAATGAGAGATGGCTGTCATATTGACCTCACAAAAAATTTACATAAATATTTCTGATTAAAATGGACATTGTGTTTCACGAAATATGGAAAATAAGTTTTGAAAATCAAATCTTAAGGATTAAATAAGATATTCATTAGTTTTAGTAGCTTTATACAGAAAATTTCTTTATTTCCTTTGATACCAACAATATTTGTTTTGGAAGTCTTTCAAAATATGAATGTTAATAAAAATACATGAAATGTATTATAAGTTACTTCAGTATAAAATTTATAGCTTTATCTCACATCCTATTTAAAATACATTACATATTTTGATCGAAATATGTGAACGAATAAGAAAATTTTTATAATATCTACACAGAACTCAACTTGCTAAAATAGATGAAATTTATTTCTTAAGAAACCAAATGTAATCAGTGAAAGAAAAATATGTAATGGATTCTCTCATGACAATTATTCTTCTCTTCTAGTGAATAACTTCTTATTAACTTTGTGAAATTTGAAATGAAAGCTGTGCATTTTCTTTAGTCATTTGCACATCAAAGATTTCTTTTGAATTTCATTAGTTACTCACTTAAAATTAATTTTTTTCAGAAAATAAATTGACTGTTCATAATAAAAAGGAAATAAAGATGGTAAGTGTTTCGAGTTTTCACAAAATAAGAGTTTTAATAATCGCATAGTTTCTCGATTACATAAAACAGAATAATTCATTCAGAAACTGAGAGAACACAAAGTTTTATTTTTCGCAAAAATTTTAGTTTTGAAGAAGTATTCAGTTCTAGCCCCCCATCAAGGACACTATTTTGTCTAGAAACCTTTTTTCATTTACCAACTTAACTTTCTCAAGTTACATATATACGTTTCGATAAAGCTTCAATAAGCGCCACCTGTCGTGACGACTAAACAATAAGATTTATCTCTTTTTCAGATGAAATTTCTTGTGGTAGTATAAATATGTCAAAAATACGATTATTCATAAAAATTCGCTTTTGCTTAGAATAACATTTTCTCAATATGATAAATACTCATGCATTATGTTTTTTCGATATGCTTTGTTTTCAAAATCCAGAACATGCAAGAATATCACGTAATTCTGATGCACGTTAAATCTGTTGAGGCTCCAAGTCCTACCTTTGGTTTGGTGTGGAATTTTGGAGGAGGGCTGTCAGCTTCGTTAATATCTTCGTCATTTGATCGAGGTTCTAAATTATGTAGCCCATAGCCAGTAGGCTTCGTGCTCCAAACGAGCGCGGCTCAACTAAACAATCAATCAATAAACTCTGAAATGTCTCATGCATGTTTAGCTTTCCAGAGTGGACATAGGTTAATAATTGAGATAGATATTGCAGAATTAAGCGCATATAACCACAGTTCCCATTCAAAGCCTATAAAACTATTTTTGTTGAGAATTTATTCAGTTCTGTCTAGCTAAAAGTTCGCATATTTTTGTTATTTATTTTTAACTCTTTCTGGTGCCCCGCGTGCTCGCCATTTGTATTGCTCGAGGACGAAATTCTGCCGCAATGATTGGTTTTTAAAGAGGAATTCACAGTACATAATCTATCCTACATGTCGAACAGGCCTATTGAGGTAAATGATTGCAAACAACGAATTTTTTCGATATTGATAATTTGGCAAATTCTCAAACAAAAACGACATATCAGTTAATTACCGGGAATTCTTTAAGCCGTCAAATATAAACCAAGAGTTCATAACAGTTAGATATTTTTTGGATATTTGTATACTGTGATATAAAAGTACATTAAAATAAATTTCCCATCAGAATTCTAAATAAAATTGAACAAATTTATATTAAATTATAAATAATACTCATACATAAAGGATTTTTTACAATGAAAACATAAAATATGTATTTAAATGCGTAATCTAGAGGCGTATAGGAAATATAATCGACCTATATTTTTGTCTTTAAATTCTTACCTAATTTTTGTGAAATAGATCACAATAAGGTGTCTAAGATTTTTCTTGGCGTTAGAAAAACATTTTTAGAATTCTCACTTGTTTGTTTTAAAATTAAATGAATAATCCTACAAACTATTTGAATATCTATCATTCTTATATTTTACTCTTTAAAACGCGTTGGTTATTTCTTAAAGGTTTTAATATTATTTAAATTTTTTTTGGTGATAAAGGTAGATTATAATGTCGTGTTACTGTTTTTGTTTTAATCAATAAGTTGTGGCTTATCCGTGTTACCTGATTCGTCTGTGATTTTAAATATTTATTTAATTGCAAATCTAAAGTCTTCAATTTCATTCCAAGTGTAGGTGAAGCAATTAAACTACTCACACAAAATCATTTGAAGAGGATGGTCAATAATTTTTCAAAGTCGTATTTATTGATTCTCGAACAAAGGGAATGTTCTCCGCTTGTTCACTACTACTCCATACAGATACTAATATATTCTGTAAATACATATTCAATTTTCTATCACTTTTATACGACTTGATTATACCTATTCACAAAATTTCATAAGTTTATCTAATTTGAGTTTCATTTGGTTGGAAAGGAGCTGGAGGCTTAAATATAAAGGCAGAAAGAAACCCTTGAGGTTAGTTAAAGAACGGTTCGTGCAGAGCCCATGGTATAAAAAAAAAATTTCTTGTTTTTTTTCACGGACAACGTAAATGCAAAAGTCGAAGGGAAAGTGAGTTTTATATATATATAATTTACCGAATTACCGGTTGCCACAATGTAGAATTATCCGTTGCAGTGTTTCAGGTTAAAATTCTTAATTTTCCGGTGAGCTGGTTTTCCGATATTAGGATTTTTAATTGGAATATTGTGAATGTCTCACAATACTTGAATAGAATCCATCTGATACAAATGTATTTTATTATTAACATTGTCCAGATACTTTTCATCTTTCGTAAGCAAATTATTCAGAAACTGTTTCTTTCCTTGATGATAAAATAATGAGATAGGAAGTAAGATAATCCTAAAGGCTTATTCAATGGTACAAAAAGTAAACGTTTGCATAAATTCTATCTCGAATTCTCCATTGTTGTAGATGCAAATGGATAGCTTTAGTAGCTATACTACACCATTATAAAAGGTGCTGATAAGAAAGAGGAGGAGGAGTTTTTGATAACATTTATCAAATCAGTGTCATAAATAATAAATGATCGCGCAGATATTGTCAGAACTTTCTTTGGAAACAAACAAGCGCGAATGAAAATGCGATTCGAAGAATGCGCTTCAAAGCTTATGATAACCATGTACTGCATTATTCATATAAGTTGTGGTATCTGTATTTCAATAGTTCATTGCAGATGGATATCTGTCACCTTAATGTATTCACCATTGTTGTATTTAACAATATTCAAAAAAAATCTTCCCTTTTTAGGTTAGCTAGGGACATATTGCTTATGAACAAATTGTGGCCAAGAAAACGGTTATAGCTGTAAAAACCTTTATTAAATTCCTACTATTAGCTCACCCTCTCTCTATATATATTGTTCAAATTTTCAATCGTTAATAAAATATTTTTTATTTATCCACTCAAGTTCAAATACATTTTTTTAAAACTTGTAGTGGATGACACTTGATGTTAATACAGTTTTTTCAAATATTAAATAAATTAATTGCTGAAAATGCAGTTTAACCCAGCCGCTTGGCGCAATTTCAAAAATTGCCAAACTTGGCAATTTTTTTTGGCTGCACTTAAACTAATTTGGCAAAATACCGCCAAATAATTCCTACCGTCAAGGGTGGTCGGGATAAACTGCATTTCAACAGTTTAATTTACCGGATGAATTTATTTGGCCACTTAATATTGGGATTCTGTCATATGTATACATATATTGAATTAATTGTAATTATTTAATAAAAAGTAACTAAAATAAAAAAAAAATTATCGACCTAATTAGGAACTGACATAATTTTTTTTATATATATTACTCGTTTTTAATGGGTTTTCATCAACTCACATTGTAACTGTGTCTGGTTCAAATCTTTAAAAGTTTTTTCTCACATTTTAAAGCTCTTAATTGGGGTTGAAAGTTTCTATAATGATTGTTTTGGATGAAAATACGATAATTTAACTATAATTAATAAAAATTATTTGATTAAAACTAATTACTTAAAGAATTAAATTTTACGCCAATTCGCCAAATCCGTCGGTTATCGTATTCGTTGGTTATAATTTATCGTTTGCTTTAATTTTAAGTACATTTAGCTTAATTGATTAACATAATGCTTAATTGAGCTAAACATTCTACACCTATTTATTTTGGATGATAAATTTAATAAACGTCAAGTAATAAAATAAATTATGAAAATTAGTTATTGAATAAATTCGATTTCTTTCAACGTTCTCTTTTACTCTTAAAATTTAAGGTATAAAAAAATTATGCTACGAGAAGTGTAAAGTTTAAAAAAGAAAACGTGTTCAAAATGTCGTTTTTTACTGATATATATATTTATTCTTCACAACTTTAATATTATATTCCCTTCAATATACTCTCTCTCACTATCTCTACACTTCTGTATGTGAATTTTTCATTGGATAAAGCAATGTTAGAAGTTATTTTCTGGAAGCATGTTCATGGTCTTCGTCGCTTTTTCTTTTACAGCTTAAACTGTTTCGAATCTCGTTCCTTTCAGTGCTGATTTTACCTTAGGGAATAGAAAAAAGTAAGATCGACTGAATAGGAAGGATGTTCAAACACACACGCAAGAATCACAGGCTTGCTTAAAACAACTTAGCAAACAATGCAATATGTTGCCTTGATGAAGTTTTTGTCAGAAATTCTTTCTAGATTTTTGCGGTTTCAGCAAACGCGTTTACTCAAACGACGGCATTTTTGAATCAAAACACTGATTTATTTTTCAATGTTTTTGTCGTACCTCTTCAAGGTTTCTTTTGATCGTTTTTTAAATTCCTACTATTTAACACCCACTCTCCCTATATATATCTTGTTCAAATTTTCAATTGTTAATAAAATACTTTTTATTCATCCACCCAAGTTCAAATGCACTTTTTTAAACTTGTAGCGGTTGGCACTCGATGTTAATACAGTTTTTTCAAATATTAATTCATTTAATTAAATTCATTTGGTGAAAATGCAGTTTAGCCCAACCACTTGGCGCGATTTCAAAAATTTGCCAAACTTGGCGATTTTTTTGGCTGAACCTTAAGTCCGCGAAGCCAAATAGGGTAGCCACATTTGGAAAAATACCGCCAAATAACTTAATAAAAAGTAACTTATATAAAAAATTTCTTTGTTGACCTAAGTAGGAATTTACTTTAAAATTTTTTTATATAACTTGTTTAGGAAAAAAAGGGGCTAATTTCGCCGTTTTACTTTGATCCGTGATCACCAAAATTAAACCCTTCGTCATTTATATATGAATCTAAATAAATCTGAAGATGTCGCTTTCTTCTTTTTTTAACCCTCCAGATATCATAAAGTTCAATTAAACAGTCAATAAGGTCACAAATCCAATTGAAGTGACATCAGAAAAAAAAAAACACAGTTTATTAACTGTCTTCACAGAACGTGTAAGGTCGCTGAATCTTGAATCTCTCTTAACTCGCCTGAATAATACCTCATAAGATAAAGTCTTAGCTAATCGAATCACTCGTTCAGGGTGGGAAACTCCTTGAATGCAGCAGGTTCGCCTGCTAGTATTCTTTACATGAATCACTTCTAACCTATTTGACTACAAACGATTGATTACAATAATTCACTCCAATTAATTTACAAACATTTATCACTTTTCGTTATCTTCCATCTCCCTTCTTATTCATTTAATTCTATTTCGCTAATATATCACTATCCCTAATTCAATTCATTACACTTCTTAGCTTCCTCTAATTTGCTTCACCACGTTTCATTAGGATGGAAGTTTCCGCAATTAATATTGCGGAAACTTCCCAAGGTTGTAGAAGAGAAAACCACAAAATCCGAAAGTTAAAAATCGATCAATACAATTCGTAATTTTAATTTAATCAACATGAAAAATGTTTTAATTTATTGGGTGAAGTTCCAATTGAAGCAACTGTATAAGAAAAAAAAGTCGCTATAGGTCCCAATGTTACAAATGTCTGATAACAATCATTAAAATAAAACCTGTACAATCCAATAAAGCTGTTTGTTTCAAAAATATTTTATGTAAACGTCTTTTAACATAAACCTACAGATTAATGGAAAATCATTAGGACGAAAAAAATAAATGAATAGTAAAATTATTCCTTATGAAGAAAATGCTGTTATTAGAATTTTTTAACCAATAATGTATAAATTATTTTATTGTAAGTCAATATTTAAATTTAATGTTTGAAAATTCGCTCAAAAAAACCCATTAAATATGTCCATATAGTCAAACAATTAGGCTTAATTACCAAACATGTTCTTTTTCCAGATTTGTTTTTGTGAAGATATTTCGCCTTAAAACAATCTTAACATTTTCTTTAACATTTGCAGGTGTACCACATTTCAAATCGCTTACAGACAATTTCGTATGTTCTTAATATATTTTGAGAGCTAATCGATTATTTTTTTTATTTATCTATATTTTTATTTTTAAAATCCCGATTCATCTATTTACTACTCCTCAATGAAACGTTACATGGACTGAAAAATCCTATACCATCTCTGTTTGTATATGCTATAGTTGCATTGTTTTTTGTTATTTTAGCGGCGGTCACCGAAAGCGTTTCGCTGGATTGTAAGTATTGTGATTTTATTTATATGTATATTTTCGATTTTGAATATCATGCATACCTTTTTTCATAATTTTAGATAATTTTTCTGTGTAACCCAATATCAATTATTTATTCATTAAATATCCGATACAAAAAATGTAAAACTCTTTTTTGTGAAATACTATAAGAAATTACATAGTACAGTTTTATGAAATGCCAAAACAAATCATTTAAAAAAAGTGATGATAGTAAATTTTTCCTCTAAAATCACTGTTACTTAAAAATATAAAATTGCATTTTTTGCTGTAATTTTAAATAACATATTTTTTATTTATCACTTAATCATTTAACTTCGTTTCTTCATGCAGTTGATGATTATTTTGCAAAGTAGAGGCGAAAAAGAAAGAGAAATATTTTCTTTGAACCTTTTTCTCGCTATTCACATAAACCTTTTAACTCCGTTCTATCAACCAAGAGCAGATACTAGTTTTTTTGGTTCATTAAATCAACCAACATTGCTCATATACAAATTATTAAATAATAGATATTTAATTGTGTTTTTTACTCCAGTTCTTAAGTTTCGAAAGAACATGCTATTAATAGTTTCGATAACAAATATTAACAATGCGGAATAGTTCACGTTAATGAACAATATTTTTCTTCACTATGCAGGGTGCTTATGCTATCCCAACATTAAAAAGCTACAATTACAAATTAAAGAAGTTGTAACGTTTTCGGACAAATAAAATTAAATATCCCTCTTTGAAATACACAAAATTATAAATTTTCAATGTGACCACCTCAAGAAACAGGCATGATATCCAGATGCGGAGAATTGTTGGCAGAGCAGTTGAGGACCTTGCTTTTGTCCTCTTAAAGTTCTTTTATTCTGCTATATTATGACCAAAAATAAGTGCATTTTTATGAATAATTTTGTAACCAAATAAATTATATATATTCAAATCAGAAGTCAAAGCATTACACATATCGAATTTATTAATTTGTGGTCATTTTAATTACAGCAAATGTGGCATTTTCACTTTATTTTTTTTTAAATAAAAAAAACAGAAAAAAAACTTTACGGAAACGGATTTCTGAAAAAACTTGTTTTTTAAATGCTGATCTTTTTTTCCTTTTATAGTTCAGCTTTGTTTGACAAATTTTAAGACAAGGGCATGTGCAGAGGCTTATAACACAATTGGGATAAAATAACAACTTTATTTTCGCACCCGTTTCGTACTACAGCTATTTCTAAAGCACTACCTTGACCATTTCAGTTTCCTTTTCGATGCATAAAAGTCACTTCGTTTCTTTATTTAGCACAAAAGGGAAAACAAATTGTGTTTACAAAACGGGATAAGCTGTACAATTGCAAACAAAATTCGTTCTTTTCCCACTTAAACGAAAAGCAGCAAAACCTGACTTTAAAGCCGTTAAAGACTTGCTTTGCTATCCAATTTTTTTAGGATTACTAGAGACATCTATTAAAAACACTGCAAAAAAAAAACCAACGAAAAAGAATACGTATAAATCAGTGAAAGGGCGTAAAAATGAAGCTGCCCGTTAGGTCAACGGGGCAAATCAGGGAAATCCAAGTCCTATTTCGCAGCACTCGAACAGTGTTAGGACAAAACTGTTCCCAAAAATGCCCTATATAATCTATAAGATTTCGTTTTTATTTGGGGTAACTTAAAGGATAAAATGACCTTTTCCACTACTATAGGCGAACATGTTCGAACTGAAAACATGAATAACTGCAGCCATTGAAGTTGTAAATCCGAACATGCAAAAAACAGTTTTATACGATCGTTATCGATGAACTAATACCGATTGGTTATCGTTCGCATCTCTAAGGATTGCCATATTGAATATTTAAAATTTAGTGTATTATTTTTAATTTAATGTGCCCAAAAAGGTTCTTACCTCTTTAATTTTGTTACAATAGCTCTTCAAAAGTTGAACATTCTTTTGTAATCACTCTGTACAGAGCCCTCCTATTCTTGTTTTATATATTTTAAACTCATCAAAATTTCAAGCTCATACTCGTGACGGGAGCTATTCGTACTGCTCATCTTCCGAAGCGCAGATAACTTAACCAATAGGACTTAAGCAGCGCCTTAGACAACTCAGTCTGAAAGGAATTCCCTATCGGAACAATTATCAGATGCATTTTATTCATGTAATCATCAGCTGCGACATACGGGAAAGGATATCCGTAAAAATAATTCCAAACGTATATATTTTAATAGGCTGAATATGCCTATATTAATTCAAATTGCCCATATGTTTTTTTTAAAATACTCTGAATGCAAAACTGATGGTGTGTGTGTGTATTTTCTCTATAAAGTGCTTTGTAAATGCTCAAAATATTCGTTTCGTACAGAATCCTAGATGATTTATTCGAAATACATACAACTCTTTTCTTTTTACTCGGACTTTTTTTACACGATTTTGAATAATCACGATTCACCAATATACTTTTTCGCACATAAATTTTGTCCTAACACGAATCCAAACAAAAAAAATTCCAAATACTCAAAAGCTGTTTTTACCTTCTAATACCACCTCTCTGATTCAGCCACTCGATCAGGGTATTATAGCAGCATTTAGAATGAACTACATAAAGTAAACGATTAAATATGTTTTACAGTCGGTGAAAGAAAGAAATTTGACTGTTGTGGAAGCATGGAGAAAGCTTACGTTTATAATATTGTATTACACGTGCTTCTGTTGCCATCGAACAGTTGCGCCAATAGACCTTAAATGCTTGTTTTAAAAATAATTTACCAGCATGAGTCAAAAGTGGAAGTTTCGTTGTACAAAAATAATATACGAGTATGTGTTCTGAAATTATAACTCTATCAAATGCAATTGGTGGGGAAAGTTTTAACAACATGCAAATGATTGCATCGAAGAATTAGTGCTAGAAAGCCCTTCGGATGAGGACGATTTGATCGAATTGATGACAGTTTAAGATAACAAAGAAGTCAAAAATGATAAAGTCAAAGATGACGTTAAGCTGTTAACGGCTGGTTTAATTCACAAGGGCTTGAAATTTACTACAAGTAAGGAACATTTTCTTATTCATGATCCAGGCTTGGAGCGTGCATTAAAATGTCAACGTAATCTTAAGTTTTGTGTGACAAGATATAAAAAATTGTAAAAGCAACTTGAGACATTTTTTGCACTGTTTCTAAGAAACGTATCTACCGTGTAAAAAACAGTTAGGTGTACATTGTTCTGGTCTCATATACTTTGGGCAAATCTGTTAAGTTTTCCTCTTCGACTAACACTTTGAGACTCTAATACGATGTTGTTTGAACTTAAAACTTCTGCCAAGGAATGAACCATGATTTATATATATTAGATTATAATTGCTGCGGGTATTGAATAGCATTTTGAAATTGCATGTATTAGCAGCTAAGTGTTTAGTACGTGTCTTGGTGGTATAGGGATTGATCTAAAATTATTAGTATGAGACAATTGCGTCTGCGATGAGTAAGGAGCTATAGAAGCGAATTTTTAAAAAAAATCTGCAAATGATTAATGAGTCGAACCCTCATGCAATATTCTACTAAGGACTTGAACCCGACTGATTCAACACAGATAAGTAATTATTTGTTATATTAAGTATTAAATTTAAATATCGAAGGAAGGAAATCCACAGATAGAACCAAGCATTTATCTTATGTTTGGATTATTTTGGTACCTTATAAACACAAGTTGAGTTACTGACTGATTAGAATTCTATGGAAACGTATTAATTAATGACGCTCTGAATAATATTAATAATAAAATGAGAAAGTGGTAATACTGAGCATACACTATTACATAGTTGAACATTTACACCTGTTCGAAAATGCCTTTTATTGTTCATGGTCAGATCCTTCCTATAAAGTAATGGTCTCCAAAATGTGTTCCGCGTAATCTCAGGATTCTAAGAGTCAAAATTAAAATCCGAAAAATAAATTACAGTACACTCACACTAGCTGACAAGTGTTTACTAGTTAAAAATATAAATGTGCATTTAGTTATATTTGAAAATTAATCAGAAGCTTCGTGTGTGGGTTGCTGACGTATCGCTGCTTCGATAGGGACGTAAGTACAAACTCAACTCAATTTTTCAGTGGATTTGTAGAAAAAAATATATCCACGCTCAGCGTACAATTTGTACAGCCGAGATTATCTAAATAACAGCTGCCATTGTGAAAATTCTTCCTTGACGTCTGCGGCAGAAAAAAGAAAGAAAAATCCAGAAGAAAGAATAGAAATAGAATTATCCATAGAAACAAAATAAATCCAGAATATGAAATGTGACTGGAGAAAATCTCACAATCTAGGCATCCACAGTTTGTGTTAAATAATTCGAGATATAAACCAATGTTTTTAAAAACATTGCTTTTATATGATGGCAGAGTTTATTAAAATATTAGTTAAAACTTGTCGCAAATGTTTAAATATTGTTCAGCCAAAAAAAACGCCAAGTTTGGCAATTTTTGAAATCGCTCCAAGTGGTTGGGCTAAACTGCATTATTGAAAAAAGCTATTGAAATATTCTTTAAAAATTGTTGCAAATGTCTAAATATTGCATTATTAGGCGAGTAAGAACGATTTCCAAAGTTTCAGAGTTCTAGCTTGATGGGAAGTTGGTTACATTAACGATCAAAAATTTGATGACTCACTGATACACACACACACACCAAGTGAAATACATAAAAACGTTTTAAAAAATGCAAGCACACTCCAATCACTAAGTATAATGCAAGTGTAAGTTACACCTGGAACACGAGTTAAATTTTATTATTGGATAAATTACGTTACTTTTATGTTAATATATTTTAAAAAACAATACAATACTTTGTATAAGTTTTTTCTAACATAAAGTACCTAAAACATTTTGATCTGCTTTAAAAATTAAGATGTATTTTACTAAAGGAAGATGGAATTTCCCGAAACACACTTTATAGTTCTAAGAGTTTCTCGTGTTGACAAAGTCTTAAAACTATTATTATAAGGCAAATAAGGTCAAAATCACTTAAATTAACAGAACTATTCTAATAAAAAATATGAGAGAGCAGGGCACACAATATGTATCCATAGTTTTCCTTTTTTACTCATTTTGTCATATAGTTTGAAAAAAGATCATATCACATGCTTCTGTTGCCATCGAACAGTTGCGCCAATAGACCTTAAATGCTTGTTGTATAAATATTTTGCCACCATGAGTCAAAAATGGAAATTTCGTTGTACAAAAATAATATATGTGTTCTAAAATTATAACTCTATCAAATGCAATTGGTGAGGAAAGTTTTAACAACAAGCAAATGACTGACATCGAAGAATTGATGCTAGAAATCCCTCCAGATGAGGACGATTTGATCAATTGGATGACAGTTTATGATAACAAAGAAGTCAATAATGACAAAGTCTTTCAAATTATTGGAGACTTTCTTAACCTCAAACATCACCTCTGCGTCGTTGGTTATCAACTTGTTATCTTGTCCCCTCTGTTTG
Source organism: Nephila pilipes (assembly GCA_019974015.1). Taxonomy (NCBI): domain Eukaryota; kingdom Metazoa; phylum Arthropoda; class Arachnida; order Araneae; family Nephilidae; genus Nephila; species Nephila pilipes. The sequence continues at coordinate 22,772 of BMAW01068436.1, forward strand.
AAATTACTCAGTGTCAATCATTTATAGAAAAGGGGAAAGGCAACATTATCGATAATATCTCTTCTTGAAGAAGGTTCTTTTTCTCTGAAAAAATAAAAAAATCTACCACTAAAACTTACTTACATCAAACACGATAGCTGAAGATGAAAGAGAACTATTTTTCGAATTGTGCTTTATCAGTCATTATCTTAGCTGAGTAACTAATTAAACAAAAAGTCGTTTGAAGTTAAGATGGTTAGGAAAGCTGCCAAAAGTGTATAGCCCTATTAGTGATATTAATTTCAACAGATAGCTCGAAAGTTATAGAAAAATATAGGTATTAATATCTCATAATTTTTGCATTAAAGCTTATTTAATATTAATGAAATAATTATCTTTAAAATGATAAAAAATTAAGATAAGAACAAGCAATGGTAGTTAACTTAAATGAATTGGTTAAGTTTTTAAAAGATACTTTTAAAAGTTTCAATTCCCTGGTGTTTTTATTTTCCTTTTCATTCTTACTTTATTTTCTGAAAATGACATGCTACATTTATTTAAAAATAAGTTAAACATAGAAACATCTCTTCAATAGATAGGTAAAGAAAATATAGACTGCTGCGTAGAATGTGAGAAATTAATAATTTCTTTCGGCTAGTATACAGAAAGAAAATTTCAATAATAGATTTTATATTGAATGATCACACAAAACATTTTCATTTGTAACATGCATTATAAGACTTAAAAAATAAAATACACCAAAAAATTATTTCTTTTTTATATCTTTAAAATTCCTTGTCATTTTTTTTTCTTTATTTTCTTGATTGTTTTTTTTAATTCACATCCTCCATTTATTTAAAAATTAGTTACGAATTGAAGTAACTGTTTAGATATATAAAGTTTACTTAAAATGTAAATTATTAGGACGAAAATGGGAAAGTCAAAAGAAAATTGGAATTAATCTCTCTATC
>BMAW01068436.1:46836-76673 GCA_019974015.1 Nephila pilipes
ACCTCGTAGACATACGAGTATCATTGCTGCTGTTTAAGAAGAAAGCTGGGTATTTTGAGTATTTTCGTTACAAGCACTTGACCTCGTAGACTTACGAGAATCATTGTTGCGCAAGTAGTACTCATAGAAGATTTGATGTAAGGAAATTTAAAGTCCATTTATCTGATTAATTCTAAAATTCACCACAATATTGAATATATGACTAAAGTTGCTTATGAAATAGTTTGAAATAACATGTACTCGTATATTCCTTCGTAAAAGGACCATTTTCAGAAATTCTCCGAGGGTATTAGTTTAAAACGAAACATTTCAACCTCAAAACTGGTCAAAAACTTACCAATATTACTTTAACATAAAATTCTTAGAGTATAGTGTACGAAATGTAATAAATAAGAAAGAAAAAACAAATTTAGTCAACTGCTTAGAAATATAACACATATATTCAAGCATATTTGATGTATTGAACTTCTATAATGAGCTCTAAAGAACGATTCAAACGAGTGTTTATGTTCTGTATTCGAAAAACGTTGCACTTTTCTGACTTCATCTACAAACCAAAATGATGCTCTCCGAGACTGAAACTTGATTTTGAACTCAAAAATCTCACGTAATCTTTTCACTACAGACTTGTAGCAAAACGACTAAAAAATACGAAAGGAAAGCTTAAGAAAGGAGTGAAGTGTGAAATATATATCCCTCAATCTAACAGTGACTGTTAAAACCTAAACCAAGATGTCGATGAATGGGCTAGACAACAAAAACAGGAATGCGATTCCTTACAGGTAAGATATCATTTGTGATACTATTTTATAAAATGTATAATACCTACTTAAAAAAAGAAACGTAAATACGCATATATTGGTACTATATCTCCAAATGTTTTCAAGTAATTAATTTTAATGCCCAAAATAATTAATTTAATGCGTAAACGAGAGGAAATTTCCTTGAAAAATAAAGTTCTTAAGATATGGCAAAAAAAATTAATCCATTTAAAAAAAGCAAGCAATGTATTATATTTTCAAAAGGACTAAATTTTATTGAATATTCAACTATACGTGATACCATTTCCAGGATTTAATAAATTAATGTAAGATACCATGAAGTATTAATACAGGTAATAATATTTCTAATTTAAGAGTACCCAGGCGTGTGAAAAATAAAGAATTTTGGATTCCTTGTTTTTCTGACATACATACTTCAAAATTATTAGAAGAGTTTATTTGTTATGACTTATAATAATATTTAACTGATTCTATAAATTAAAAAAAGGGAAAATTTCAGTCAGGTTTTTTAAGTAAATCTGCGTATGAATCTTGAGACATATTTGCATTTAGGTACGCTCTAAAAATCTATTGTACTATATTGTTGCAAATTTTTGGTGTTTCTTTAAGGAATATGTATGCATATAGTGAAACAAAAATATTTTTTCTAAGTAATACCTACATTTTGGAAAATAATTTAATGTATAAAAAAGAAGAAATTTAAAATTTCCGAAGTTACAAAATTCTATAACTTTTTCAAAATGTTACACAGCCATATCATTAAAAACTTTGATTCACTGAGTTTTATTCATTGTTATATATATGAGGAGTAGAATATTTTTGTAAATTAAAAGAATTTTTAAGAAATATTACACCTAAATGTAAATATGTATTACAATGTCTCAAAAGTCATGTCCATATTCACTTACAAAGAAAAAAAACTGCTTTTTGTTTAAAAACTTACTTTCAGGATTCTATAAAATGATAAAAAATATCATTGTTATACACACAAAAAGTCTAAGTTCTCTTTAAAAGATATATATCTCCAAACAAAGATTCTTAAATTCCGTATTTTATTCTTCCTTTCATGTCTTAGTACCCTTAATTAAATATTCAGTGAAATATTACACAACAATTTCAATGTATCAATATGTTAAAGATGCTTAAAAATACTTATATTTAAATATAATAAGAATACAGTTATATTTTACTAAACATTTAAAACTTCATAGACATTCTTAAATATTGAATAATGTTTAATTTTGTACATTTCTGTAGTATTTCGCAAGACTTCTTATTTCTTAGTTATTTTAATTATATATATGTTGCTATTATACATTGTAGCTAATTGATTATTTAGATCTCTCAGTATCTAAAATTCATCAATTACTCGAAAATGTTTTTGAATGTATGTTGAAAAATGAGTTTATTTTGCATTTTTCAAATGGTACTGGCAGAAACTTAAATGAATGTAAAAATTTAAACAAAATTACTCGTATTTGCTTTTAAACGCAGTTTCCTTTAAATAACCTCAGAATATAATTTTGTTACTAACTGAAATTTTTTATCTCTATTAATAAGCATATTTTTCACTCGTGTAATATTAAAATATGCTAATAATTAACACGCATGAAAGAGTTTAAATACTGCAGTGAACAAAAGACTGTTTTTAAGTGGAAAAATAAACTTATGTGCAATTAAACAATATTTACTGTACACCTTCACTTCGATTCTGAGAAGTTAATATCAAATCTAGGTAGCTAAATGTACCTTTACTTTAACTTAAAAATTACTTAAGAATAAAAGGAAGTAAATTAATAGTTCCATGATGTTTTTTAAATCAGTATTAAATAAAAAAAATAAGAACTTTAAAAGTCCACAATGCTCAGCCAGCACTGGTATTAAAAATAAAGAAATAAAAATAATATTATAAAAAATTGAAAAGTTCAATGCAAAGTCTTACAATCAACAGATTTAGTCACCCAAGGTGCGCTTCTTCTCATAATTATTATTAAATTACTCAATTAAATATAAGAGTTTATAAAGAAATTGACTATGGTAAACTTTTCCGATATTAAAATTAAAGGAAACGAAAATTTATTCAATTGAGTGTTATATCACTTACAAGTAATTAAAGCAAAAGATAAATTATTAATTTGAATATGTTTAAGCTAAACGTAATTAAAATTGTAGCAAACGATAAGAAATTGAAAAGTAATCTGGTACGCCAAAAGTGATCCAACTAAAGCAATAGCCCCTTGGGTGGCTAATTAGAGATTAATTAATGAAAATTTTAAAAGCTAAAAAGTATTACCAATTAAAAGAGCTTAAGAGGATAAATTTAATACCCGAAACTGGAAAAAAAAAAGGGATTATTCTCTTTGCATACTCTAATTTTACACTTCATCCAAAAGTAGTAAGGAATAAAGAAAGTAAACAAATTCTGAAAAACATTTCATTTATTTTGCAGCTATCAGTAAATGTAAGAGTTCTTAATAACTTTTTTTCAATGTTTTATCAACAATTTACACATTTGCATCAAATTAAAAATGAAGCAAACAGTTGTAATCTGCACATAACAGTGTGCATTACTTGAATGGTCCGCAGTCAGGATATGGTTGGAAGGTTCATGCCAACCTCTGTTAGAATCTGATTCAATCATCGTGAAAGAAGCAGTTCACGCCTCATTTTGCAACAACCCTCGTCGAGAATTAATGATTTATTTCCCTTTGTTAACCGAACCTTACATGCAGTTTGCACTTGAAACAACAGTATTCGGAAATGGATTCCGTTCCGGACCGTTGGCTGTTTTTACTTATTCTGTACTATCTACCCGCAAGGGCTGGATTTTTTTTTTTTTTTTTTTTTTTTTTCAGTTTTATTTTTGTCATTGTTTTGCTTAAAATAATTCGGTTGAACAGTTTCCCACGTGTTTTGTGAATCTTGCGACAACTCCACAGAAACTTATGATTATAAAAGTATTCAAGGGCTTGTGTCAAATCGAAAAGTAAACTATTGCTGAAGCAAGAATTAGTATGATACTTTTTTTTCTTTATTAACTTCGATATTTACTAAGAGTATTTTGTCTTCTTTTTTAACATTATATATACCTTCTTGTCAAGAAAATATCATTTTTCAGAACTCAGTAACAATCAATAACATATCTGTAAATGTTGTCTTTCAGTGTTCACGCTTTGTTAGCAAGAAAGCCCGAAATACTTCCGAATATTATTTAAGGTTACGGAATGGAGTTCACCTGTAAAATATCATCATGTTATGGGAAGGAACTAAAATGTAAAATAATAATAATAATAATAATAATCACAGCGTTATGGGGTGGCACTAAAATGTAAAAAGTCCCCTACTGATGAATTTATTTCTCATCAAATTAACAATTTCTGTGAAACTACAAGAAACAACTCTGTCTAAAATGTCTTTAAAAATGTTTTAAAACGTTCCTGACATGGGAAAAAAATTAGAAACTGAATAGCATATTATTAAAGGTGATCACAGAGGTGATTACATAGGCATCAAGAAAAATTTTTATACTCAAATTTCCCGGATCCGTAGTAGTCAGGTGGTAAAGCTGATGAAAGTTTAACACACACACACACACACACACACACATATATATATATATATATATATATATATATATATATATATATATATATCTTTTGCAAATAGACCAATTCTTAATTTTGGAGAAATCAGACTAAAATATATGCTGAAAAATAACATTCGCTAATAAAGTATTTTACGAAAACTTAACATTTGTTACCCTTTTTATTACTTGAATAATACAAACCCCACTACATGTAATAAAAAGTGTAAATGCCTGTAGCAATATAATTTTTTAAATAGAAAAAGGGGTTAATGACAATAATGACAGGGGTTAATGGAGACAAATAACTTTCAATTTACATTCAAATGTCCATTCTTGTTGAAATCTTTCATTCGATATAAAAAAAAAATTCAGTTTATCCGAACTGCATACTATGATAACTCCATGCTGATAAAATTATTTTTAGAGTATTTTATGATATGAGTGTATCGAAGTGTTAAGGTTAAAAAATCTAATTATAAAAGAGAACAAAAAATATCATTTACTTAACATTTTTAGATGAAATTTATTTGTAGGATATGTTGCATGTCTAACTATATTAACTAGATGTATTAAGGGTTCCCTCAAAAGCTAGGAATAGTAAAAAAGGCCAAATTTAAGATTCATTATCTTAAGAACATATAACTTTCAAAAATATCATTAGAACTTTTTTTTTCTTATTAGAACAAATTTATTATCATTATTATTTGGAGTAGTAGTAGTAGAATTCATTTTTATTATTCTTATTAAAACTTCTTATTAGTAGAATTATTAGTAATATTTCATTTTTCAATCATTCTATAAAGTTATAAAAGTAATGTATGCAGTCAAAACGTGTTTTTCCTCTTCTTAAATGAATATCGACATCATGTTTGTGATTTTATAATACATTTTTCTATGAAAGTACTTTTTAAAAATAATACATAAATAAACAAAATATTTTGTTTCTCATATATATAACAATACACAAAATATAGTGACTTTATTTTTTAAATTATATCATTGTATATTTTTTTTCTTTGAAAAAATCATAAAACTTTGTAATTTTGAAAATTTTAATATCCTTCTTTTTCATTCATCAAATTACCTTTTTCAGTTTATTCAACAGAACATTTATTATGAAAAAAATTATTAGAGAAAATATTTTTCTTCGCAATATGCGAAAGGTACCTTTTATTGATGCTTAAGAATTTTGGAACCATTTGGTGTAAAAGTTTTTATGGTGTAACTAAATACAATAAAGGAATAAAAGATATTTTTATATATTTTGGCCCTTTATTGCATTTAGAAATGTTTTAAATATTAAATAATATATAATTCACAAGCATTTTATGTTTGTAACTAAGATACTTAAATTATTTATGATAAATTAAGAACCATAAATTTTAAGTATTTATTAGAGATCAAAAGAAGTGTGAACACATCAATCTATTATAAATTGTATATTATCTTACATTAAAATAATTCAATTATTCTTACACCTATAAAACCATATTTAAACAAAAGTGTATTTTGATTTTTGTTCATTTACATTTATTTAATTATTTTTGGTTCTGGAAATTTAAGACAAAAATGTAATTACGTGAATTATATGTGCGTGCAAAATTTCAATTCAATTGATCCTTGTTAAATCAAAATCTCAACCTCCTCTCCTCTTAAAATATTTTAGAAATCGTATTCGAAATATATAGTATTTTTTTCATTTATCTTCAAAACTCACTCCAAATTTTTTTTCAAAATCAAATATTAAATACATAACAAATTTTTCTTTTATCCTCAAAAATGTCAGCAAAATATTTTCTAAATCTAACACGAAGAAAAAATAAGTTTTGTTTCTTTTTTTCTTTCATATTCAAAATATCCGACCAAAATATTTTCGAAATCAAACTCTAAAAATAGAAAAAAGTAGAGTAAAAATCGAAAGTTCTGTGCAAAGTTTTGCAAAAAAAAAAAAAAAAAAAAAAAAAAAATGATTAAGCCACCCATGGCACGCTTTTTTTTATAATAATTATTAAATTACTCAATTAAATAGAAGAATTAAAGTAAACGATGAAATGTCGAGAAATAGACTATAGTACACTTTTGCGATATTAAAATTAAAGGAAATGATAAGTTATTAAATTGAATATATTTAAGCTAAATGTATTAAAATTGAAGCAAACTATAAGAAATTGAAAAATGATCTTGCACACCAAAATTGATCCACCTAAAGCAATAGCACCTTTGGTGGCTAACATTTAAGTAGTTATTTTTTTCTTTCATGTTCAAAAGTCGAACCAAAATATATTCGAAATGAAATACTAAATGAATGCATAAGCATTTTTTTTCTTTCCTCAAAAATTTTTCTAAAATATTTTCGATATCAAATACTAAATATTTTATTATTTTCTTTTCTTTCAACTTCAAAACATTCGACCAAAATATTTTCAAAATCAAATGCTAAATATATAAGCATTTTTTTTCTCTTGTCTCTCATCTTCAAAAATCTGACCAGAATGTTTTCGAAATTGAATACTAAATAGATAAGTACGTCTCAAAAATCATTCTCATTTGATGGATTACGCTCTAAAAAGTCCCAGCAGTGGAACAATTTCCATCGATTGACCCGCAAAAGGGTTTATCCTATGCTAAAATGCCGCTGATTGGAATCACTTAACAGTCGCGAAAAGTAAGCCGTGCTTGGTTCAATGCCAGATTTTTGTTGTTGTCAAGGTAACGCACCCTGTAAACAGACCCGGTCGACCGTCTGTCTACCGCGCTGCATCCAGAACATAAGACTGCTAAGCAATGCGGAAGATTACTTCTCCCTAAGACACAACACTAACGATTTTTCATTTTGTTACAGCATTCGGCAAAAGAAAGTTCTGCACGAACGTTCGAATCTGGAACCTTTTTTTTAAAATATAGTATGTCTAGGACTCTGTTACTTAGGAATAATAATCCTTCATTGCATTGTAACGATAGATTATGTTCATTTATCTGCATAATGGGTAGAAGGTTTTAAATTCCAAGATCAAGGATTTTGTTGAAAAAAGAGCTTTAAATAAGTTTTCACTGTCGGGCTCTGTTAGCTCACGATTTCCTGTAACTCGCGGTTTTAATCTCACAAAAAGGCTCCCTTTTCGTGAGATTCAGATTTGGTTTTTCTTTTTTTCAGACGATATCAGGACTTCTTGTTAAGAATAGATCTTAATAGGTTTCCATTCCTTTTTATTTAATATATCGGGATATAAACATGCAATTGAGTTTCAATTTGTTTAGCGCATTCATACGTTGAATGAGAGAAATTTAGAAACTGAAAAAGTAATGTCAAATAGTATTTGCGTTTCTAAAAAGGAGCTCAAAACAAAGGACGGGGTAGAGTAGGAATTTTTTATGAAACCAGTTGATGCACTTTAAACACGGACGGTGACTACGTCGCAAAAGAGAGAAGATAAAAATTCTGCTAAACAGAGAGGGGCAAATGGTTGCCTTCGAGACGCATCTTTTGTAAGTTTTGGGATGAGAAAAAGTCAACCAAATTAAATATTTTTATTTATTTATTTATGGGATTATTTATTTATTTATTTTCTATTTTTTTCTTTAATTTTCTTAAAGATTACATTCAAGTGTTGCGATCAGGAAAACAGATATAAGCTCGACCACTTTCATTGATCCAATTTTTAAATCTTTTAAATATTTTTTACCGATACGGGATCTAAGTAATAATTAAAAAATAATGTCGAAAGAGTGTAAAGCGTAATGCAGAAAATTCATATCGATGTTGGAATTTATATCATAGCTCAATTTTTTCGAGGGATGTTCCGAAAATAAGTTTAGTCATGTTTTTGAAAAAATACATGGACACCAGATGAAACAAACAACCACCATAAGAGTCCACTCCCGCTGCTGGATCAACGACGAAAGTAGCGTCAGTGGAGGAGGAATTACGCATGCTCAGAGAGACGAAGCAAAGAGGGTAGCAGCACATTGTCTGAGATGTGACTGACAACGTGATAGGCAATGGAAGTGCGTGTTGTTATCCAATATGAATGAGCACGTGTTACTAATCATCCAAGAAGACAGAACCCATATAGTTAACAAGTCATGTCCTGTCAAATGGTTTGCAGCTGATGTCGCATGTTCAGTGAAATGTGGTGGAGGATGAAGATCGAGAAAAGCGTCCCTCCACACCGACGAATGAAAACTACATTTCTATAGAAAAGTGCATGGTGTTAGCTGACAGGCACGTAACGGAATCAGACGTGGCGTCCACACTGCGTATTAGTTGTGCTCAGGTCCATCCAAATCAATACTGAGGTGGAACAGGTTATGCGACATTTCCTAGCATAGCAGGGCACCGAATTTAACCAGAGTGATTTCTTCAAATTGATTGCACCTTTCGACAAATGTCTTAATGTCCAGTGCGACTATGTCGAAAAATAGTGCAAAGTGATGATGATGACATGGGTTAAGTATTTATGCAATACGTTCTTCTAAACTTACTTTCGGAGCATCCCTCGTATTAGTAGTTCACTTAACACGAGGTTTAATTACCCTGAACCTCAATTACCACGAGCTAACGGGATTCGACTGTACTTACAAAAACAATGCACGTCTTTTTCTTTTGAATAGCACCGATATTATTTCAGTTCATTGTACTGTTGAATGCGTTTATTTCCCACTGTTTATCTATGTAATCCTATACTTTGGTATTATTTTTCGTTCTTGGTGGGGCAATGACCTAGACTGTAATTCGATGATAACTACGTACGTAATTACTTTCCTACCACATAATCTAATTGTTTATCACATAACAAGTCATTTTTCACAACACAGGTGTCCCCTTTTATTTCTCTTACAAAGGTCTCTCTAATTTTATTACTACCTGATATACATGCATTTGTATTCATTCTACTAAATAGCGTTCTTTTTTCCCAGTTTTTATAGATTTCTATAGCATAAAATACAAAATTATGGCGTACCTACTGTTCAAGTAGAATGTTCAATATTCTGATATTACACATTAAAAGCATGAAATACCTCAAAATTCCTCTTCAAATTCAAAACAAAATTTAATTCAAAGAAAGCAATAACAGTCTGACAATAAATCTTTGTTATATAAGTAAAAGAGTGGAGTCGTTTTACAAAATTAAATAAATTCCTATTTAAATTTATTCCAACACGAAAGATTTTAAATCTCTTAAGGTTTTTACTTTTAAATCTTCTTCTGTCTCTGAGCACTGAGCTTCATGATTTTTCAAGTGCACGCTACTTGCAGTCCTTTATATAAGAAATCAGGTTATTTTTAAAATGTTTTTATGTATTTCACTAGCTATCTGTCAGTCTGTATGTGTATAAGTGTGGCATCAAATTTTCGATTAACTTCTCATTAAACTAGAGCACTGAAACTTTGGGAATCGTTCTTACTCGCCTAATTATGCAATATTTAGTCATTTGCGACAAGTTTTAACTAATATTTTAACAATGCAGTTTAGCCCAACCACTTGGCGCGATTTCAAAAATTGCCAAACTTGGCGATTTTTTTTGGCTGAACATTAAGTCCGCGAAGCGGGCCAGGGTAATCACATTTGGAAAAATACCACCAAAAAAATTTTTTAATAAACTTTGCCACCATATAAAAACGTTGTTTTTAAAAACATTGGTGTATTTTTTTATCTCGAATTATTCCTTCGTTAATTGTAGAAAAACATATTTTCAAAATGCGAGATTATATGCGTTACTATTTTTTTAAAAAATATGTCAGAAATGTAAAAAATCATACAAACAATTAAAGTCTATGAAATAAAATGTAAATATGTGCAATAAATTAAGATCATGAATGAGGGACTGATTAAATGGAATAATACATATGAGCTGGATGAAATACAAACAAGACTGTTTAACAGTGGCAGATATTTTTTTTATAAATTTTGTCATAGCATTTTTGTCACTTTGGCATAGTTTCATTCTTCATTTTATCGTTTATTTAATCTTCAGCTTTCTGATAAGAAATAGTCCAGTGTAAAATAGAGCGAATTTATTTTAATTGGAACTAGTTTCTAATTTCATTTGAGCAAAGCTAAGGTTTTTTTTTTATCTAAGTTCTTGGAAATGAAAGATTATTCAAATTGAATATAAATCAGCTTATAATAAGCATATTTTTAAGCCCGAGGATCTACAGAAGCAAATAATATCATGAAAAGAAAATAGCTTCTTTTAATTTATAATTCACTTTTATTTTCAAGCAAAACATTCCAAAGCTCAAAAACGTTGCCAAAGTTAACAACAAAATGAATAAAACAGACAATTCTGCCATAAAAATGAATTATTAAATTAAATATTAAAATAAGAGGATAAGATGAATTATTAAAGTAGACAATGATTATTCTATTCAAATATTAAAATAAAAGCGGATGATAAAATATTAAATTCAATTATATCTTAAACAAAATAAATATACCTTAAGCAAACTCTAAATATTATAACCATAATTAATTTGAAACAAATTATTATAATCATAATGCATCGTAACATTAATTGCTTTACACTTAACACAATGTATTCTTTATTTTATATCATGCATTTTTGCTGACGCCATTTTCTTAAAACAAGAAGTTAGCATTTGTTAAAAAGAAATAATTATTCCACGGTTAGCAAAACACAATTGTCTATTGGAAAGGTTTTAAATACTAGTTTTTGAGATTCACAGGATATTTTATACGTCTAATTTCTTCATAACTATTCTATTACTGATGTAATATAATACTGTGAATTTATGGAAAAGGTTAAAGCTGCATATTGGTTCATTATGATCCCCAATGTCTTCCTTCCAGAACAATATAAGATCATACACTGCTGGTGATACACAACAAAATTCAAAGGAACTTCACTGGACAATGCTTCTTCTTTCTTTAGAAACTTACTTAAAATATCGAATGAAGTACATGAGCTCCGTTTATTTTTCAACCTCCGATGGACTATACAAATGGAGAAGAATGCAGAACAAAATGAATTTCTTACCAAAAGTTATGTACATACATCGATACTATTCAATATAATCACAGTGAAGATTCCAGCATTTATCATAAAGGAGGACAAGCTTTTCGAACTCTTATTTGAAGAACGTTGCCACAACTGATGTGATATGGATAGGCACTTTGTTCTGAAGCTTCTCAATGATACAGTAGCTAAAGACCCCTAGCCAGTTTTTCAGTTCAAAGAAGAAATGAAAATCACTCGGTGCAAAGTCAGTCCACGCTGTACGCCGGAGGATCAAGCAAGTCCCATTTAAATTAACCAGAAACTGTTAGGTTGCAGCTGTACTGTGAGGTTGGACGTTGTAATGAATAAGGACAGTTCCAAAATTCAGCATTTCTTTTTTTTTTTTTTTTTTGTTTTGAAAGCTTCTTCGCAGTCGTCAAAGTAAGACAATGAGCATCTGCATTGATTGTAGATTCCGGTTTCATAAACTCAACAAGCAAGACATCGTTTTGGTCCCCAAAACCGTGAGCAATAACCTCCCAGCTGTTGAAGATTTATTGCGTCCTTGCCCCTTTTCATCGTGAAAGTCAGTTCGCTCGTCTTTAAATTTCTAATACCATTCATGCACAACACCCTTACTCCTTAATTATCCAGTGCGTGTACTCGGATAGCTTTTCGGTGAATTTCTGCTGCATTATTTCCTTCTGCTCGGAGAAAACGAATAACACTATGCAACTCGAAATTGGTGGGAACTTCAGTTACACCATCTATGTTTGCATGCCTACAACTCAACATAAAGTAATGAGATGGCACCGTTAATAGCAAAAATTACACTTAGATATATGCGCAGTTGCCTACTGCGCATCCCCACCTTTTACCGCTTGTCTGTTTGTTTAGCAGCTAGATTGGAGGATGAAAAAAAAACGATCCTTGTATATATAATAAACTAAAGCTTAAATTTCTTGTTCTTTCTAAGGTTTAATCTGATAAACCTCTTTTATTACTTGAATATATCTTTCAAAGGAACATGTTCTTTATCTTAATTATTAAATTCTAGATCTATAGGTTTTATTTTACACTTAATTACTTTCAATAAAAATGATTCTAAAAGTGAAGAATCAAATGACCAAAGGAAGTAGTCTACGGTTAAGTAGAAGAAAATGAAATATTTTTATTAAACCTTAAAACTATCATTGAAAAAAATTAAATTAATGATATCATGGGTATAATTTCCCCTCAGTAAATGAATTTTATTTTATAAATTTGATGAAGATATGTAAAAGGGGTTAAATGTATTATAATAATTATATATTTCCTGTATTATTTAATATGTATTATTACTGTTGTCGCGACTAATTTTGTAGTTCTCTTTACAAATGAAATTGGGGAGTATTGTTTATCTCCTAACTGTATATTTTCTAACTTCTCTCCTTGTACATATGCAACATATTCCTTGCTTAGATGTAGATGGTGGTATATCAATGTTGTTTTTTCTCAAACTTTTTTTCAAGTATTTCTAATATTTTCGTCAGATTATGTAACAAATTCGGTATTTTTAAGTCTACATTCGTATAATAATTCTCCACATCATGATATTCTACATTGTTTTCTTCATTATCTTTTATATTTTCTGCATTATATCTAAAAACATCCGTTTGTAGCATAATTTTCTTCCATTACATTGGAGAACGTTAATTATAATATTATCTTCATAACATTAAAATAAATTTTAAAAAAATGAGAAAAAAAATCCCTAAAATAATTATTTCTTTACCTCTTATCTCGTAATTTTCTTACTAGAAACCATAAACATATAATTATACTACTAAATAGCTTACGAAATCTTCAAGAAAGTAATTTTAAAATAACTTACGCTTATAGTATCATGGGTGAAATATCATTCTAGATCAGTTTTCTTTCTTATGCAGCTAAGAAAGATTAAAACATAAGTGAACTTTTAATTGAAAATTGTATTCCTCATGACGCCATAAATGATTATAGAAAAAACTAGAGTGTTACAAATAATTCAGTTTTTTTTAGTAATATTAGAAAAGTAATTTACTAGGGGGAGGGGGGACTTTTCACCCATGATACCTTTTAAGAGAACTTCAATTAGATTTGGAGAAAGAGCCATTTCTTGACAGTTAAACTAAGTTAATGAAAGAATGTATGATGTTTACTAGTTTGTATTAAAACAATTTAACTCGAAAATCACAGAATTATAGTAGTCCGTTAGCAAATTTGTCAATTTAAGAAAGAAACAAATATGTGAAACTTGAATTACTTTATGAGTTTTCATCCTATTTTTATTCAAATTTATTTTTTAGTTCTAACTCCTTTCATAGTCAAAATTCTTATTAAAAAAACATTTTTATTCAAAATATGTAACATATAATACTATTATATATGTTTCATACTTCTTTTCACTAAAAAGGCGGGAAAATTACAATTGCTAAGCACACACATGTGCTTATGCTCGTAAAATGTTTAGAACCCTCTATGTGTCATTAATTTTCTATGACAGCTAATGATGGCTCTTTTATGCAAAATAGCTTAGCCATCATCTTGATATCTTTATCACGGATGCTACTGAATAATTGAGAGTCTTGTATCTTAAAACAACGTTATCTCCATTTTCAAGATTAATTCCATGACTCGTGATTTCTTGGAAAATGAAACACGATCAATGACATCTATCGTTGATCACATTTTATGCATATTTAATAGTTCTAATTGCATATTGTATTAAGAAAATTATTATAATATTAGCATCGAATAGCAAAGAAATTGTCAATGTAGTTTTAGTATGAAACAAAGAGGAGAAGCAACACCAATATATGTTTGTGATAAAAATGTATTCGATGAAATAGACTGAAACTCGCCGGAAAATCGTCTGTGGAATTCCTTCGTTTGTAAATTTCCATTCAAAATTACCAATTAATGCATACGCAAAAACATTAATATTCTCTGTAAAAACTTGTTGGATCATCTTTGATTCGAATAATACTCGTAATATACTTTCGTCGGAGAAAAAGCATTCTCAAAAATTGTACAATAATTCGACTTACATATTCGGTCACAAAAAGCAAGTTATCTTAACAAAACCCTTTAACACACAAAGAAAGAGTCCTTAAAACTCTCTCTACAGCATCCTAAAAGTTTTCAGTGTAACTTCAGCCAGCATTTGAAGTGCCTAGTTAAATATGATAAGTCTATTATCATTCTCTCAGAATCAGTTCATAATAAGAGGACAATTAATTTCACTAGTGTCATCCTGAAGAATGAAATTGTCTTTAAAAAAAGAAGGAACACTTTGAGGAAATAATATTACCACTCAATATTCTTCAACACTCTATTTTTGTATTGAGTTTTTTCTCCATAACTTTGTTGATTCTGTATAGCCCAGTAGAGTCGCTATACTCTTAGAATCAATTTTGCACAAAACAAGCTCTATTAATCTTATCGTTGCAATCTTAAAGAAAGGTACAAGTTTTAGAAAAGATGAAACCCATTGAGTATTTCAAATGATCACTTAATGATATCTACCTTTCATTTTAGTGTTTTGTTTCATTACTTTTCTGCAGTGTATGAGCTCCATATAGATCATTAGAGTTCGCGCACTCTTGAAATCTATTTAGAACAATACGAGCTCGATGAATCTTATATAATTGCAATCTTAATGAATTGCATCGGCTTTAGAAAAGAGAAGTAACTCATTGAAGAAATAATAAATTATCATTCAGTTACCTCTATCATTTTTATAAATGATTTTATCGTCTGATTTAGAAATTTGTGCCATTTAGAAAATATAACTCCTTAACATGATATTTCAACCAGATACATCACTCTCTCGGCAGATATTGGGCAAGTGATGTGAGTGTGATAGTTCATTAACGTCACACTGACGACACGAGGGCTTTTGATAAAGGTCCTCAGTCAAGTGACGAGGACGACAAATGAACAGGCAACTCCCTTCTAAAATTTTCCTCACCATGCCAACGGAAATACTTAAACCTCTACCAAATTTAACTTGCATTAGCTCCACTACAAGGCGGGATTTATACAAAGCGGGAAAAGGACTCTAACCCACGACTTGACGAGAACAACGACGGCCGCATGTCCGCTACCACTATTAAACCGCGTCACCTGACCAGCGCCAGATTAACGAAAACTCCAGATTACTAGAAAAATCACTAATTATAACACACTTAAACAGTAAACACTATACATTATTGTATAAAATCAAATATAGAACACGCAAATAAAGTGTGAATCATACGAAAAAATTAAAACTACAAAAATGTATTGTTTGTATCGATAATATATATACGTTATTCCTAAGGAAATGTCGGAAACATTATTCCAATGCAAGACATATCATAACGTTTAAGGTTTGTCCGCCCGTGTATAATGGGAGGATTACAGGCAAGTTTTGAAAAGAAATAAAGCAATTTTTCCTGACATTCCTCCCTTCCCCCACAGTCAAGGGATTACCTTCTTCAGGTGAGCACGGATGTCACGCACCCGAGGTAACCTAGTGATTATTTTACCTTTCCTATGGGATTTAATATATTTGATAAACACAAATGATGCGCCCCATGAACAACCTAACAATCATTCTCTGAAACATAGTACGACACATAAGGGAAAGTTGTAGTCCTCGAAAAATATTATCATGATTTTTTTTCGAAACTTTTACTCTTTGGCATCCGTTTTGTGTGTAGACACGGCACATTGTCTTGCACAATTTTGTTTTTTAGAGAATGCAGTAGTAATATCTGGAAAATGTCGCTCAACAAAGTCTTATTCACACCAGAGTTTTACTTGCCCTTCCTTTTTGTGTAGAAGTGTCAAGGAAATACATTATTTTAGTATGGATAACTTCCAGTCGATAATCCGAAACTATAGTCTCAATAGTCTCGAAACCCTAGTCTATAGTCTCGCCATATTCATGTTAAAAATGTATTTTTTGGATTTGCAACAAAAGAAAATATCGGTGGAATAGTATAAATCATTCACACAGCGACAGTGAAGTTTAATGCCGCAGGAGCCAGATGTGTCTGTGCTGCACCAAACAAGATGTTACTGTAGTCTAGATGTTTGCGAGTGTGAGAGGTAATCGAGTTTAATAGCGCTAGAGCCAAATGTGACTAAACTGCGCCAAGTCAGGTAAAGCGGTAATCTGGAAGTAAGAAAGAATTAAAAAATATTGTGAAAATTGGTTGACAAGAAGGAAGGTCGAAAATAGAGAAGGATCGCCAGGATCGTCACCTGTGTTAACCAAGGACAGTAAACCCCATAGGAAAGAAAAAGATCATTAGGGGGACTCGGGGCCATGGAGCTCGTACATAGCCAAAGGAGGTACACATCTTAGGTTCCCTGATATAATCCCCTGGGGCAGGGTCCCCCGCTATACCCCAGGTTCTGGGTACCCATTTTAGTCACCTCTTACGGCACTCATAAACCACTGCGACTATTCTTTATCACCCAGTCACAAAACGGGTGATATATCTTTGACGAGCAAAAGTGATATCTAATTCATTTGGACCAGCTAAAAGTTTCACTTTTACTAATATCTAAATATTTCTCAATATCTGACCCACCAAAATGTTCAAAGTAAATTTCCTCATTCGATATTTTTAAACATCCACAATAAGAGCTTAAAATATCACTAAAAGAATAAAAAATATATGAATCGCCTCGACTTGTGTAAAGAAATACCGGCATCTACTCATAACATAATCTAAAATATTCCGTCATTCACTAGAAACCCTGTGAATTATTTCCGAGTGTACTCAGTTATGCACAGTAATTGAACAGCTTTTTGACCGAATATAAACACTGTCTACAAGATTGATACAGATAAGTCTCTGGATTAATCTTGGATGGCAGCGGTAACCCAGCGGTCATGATCTCGGACTCGCAACCGGCTGTTTTCGAGAAGTCTTTGTTTCGAGCTCTGATTCCATTAAAGACCAGCCATGTAGTCAAGTTTTTTGTACGTTAAATATATCGTGGATCAAAGTCCTCACTTTGGCATGATGTGGAAATTAGAAGAAGGAATCATCAGTTCGAGTGTAATCTTTGTCACATGACCGAAGCTCAAAGCTACGCAGATCGTCACCAATAGTCCTCATGTTGCTTCTAAGTGTAAGGTTAATAAACTATCAATGACGAAAGAGACAATAGTAGGGATTGATGATGGAGTTTATTGCCGCAAGAGCCAGATATGGCAAAGCCGTTCCAAACAAGTTATAACTGTGATCTCGACGCTTAAGAAATGAATAAAGATACAAAATAACTGGCAAGATGGAGGGTCTAAAATAAAGGAGAATCGGAAGGGTATTAGGAAAGCGCGTCACCAAGTTTAACACCAACAGTAAAACCCATGGGAAAGAAAAATATATTTCTCTAAGGTGCCTCGGAAATCATGATTTCTGTACTTGCCAAAAGAAGGTAAGCCCCTTAGGCTTGCCGGTATTGTAATAGAAGTGATGTTCAAATGAAAAGGTATGAAACCTCAAAACAACGTAACCGATAACATATTTGCGTATGCCACTATGGGAGAACATAGCTAGATATTCAAGGATACAAATGGAATCTCTGGCGTTGATCGGAGCATGCGTGGGCAGGAGAGAGCAGAGGTTCTTACAAAGAGACGCCTCCAATAAACGCTACTTGTCGAATTCATCTAGCACAGAAGAACCATTAATCCTCATGAGTGCTTCGAAACATTTTGGAGCCTACGCAGGTCCCTCAAAAACAAAAAACCGTGACTGCTCATGGAGGGTGTGGTGTTCTGCTCCATTATAACGAGCGTTTACAAGTCTCCAAGGTCACACACGCAAAACTGGCCAAATTTAACCCTTTCGCTTCCGGAGAGAGAAAAAAGAGGTGCTTCTCTGGGTCCGCGGCTTCTTTGCGCGAAGTGTCACTCTGTGCCAAGACGATTTTAGATACTAAGCCTAATTCGTAAAAAAAATTCCTTAAAAAATTTAAAATGCATTAAACTTAATATATACAAGAGAAAAAAAGGATTTAACCAAAAATTGAATGTTTTATACATAAAATTACATAAAAAAAATCATACTTTTCAGAAAATACAAAATATATTTACATATGTTACATAAATATCATGGTGTAATGATGTACAATTGCAAGGAATGTATAGATATGAAAGATAAATCTTATTTTGCTGTATGGTATATTTATAAAAAAAAATCAATGCATAGTCCAACGTCATTTGTCTTACACACATATTTTGACGCTTCACTCAAGATTTTGAGCAAAGGTCACATCTTAGTCCTTTTTTCCCCTTTTTTTTAACTTTAATGTCTCTGTACAGATTTCGATTATTTTCGCTAACATTACTGTCAGATTCATTCATTATTTAGCAAATATCAGTATCAGATAAATACTTTCTTTTCGTCATGACTGTCACTACAAATAAAAACCGACTGAATGAAATGAACAGCTGAGAGCATCTGCTACCTAAAGCTCTAACCCCCATAAAGGGCAATAAATTATTTTTCGAACTTCTAAGAAGTAAGATGAAAGAAAAAAATAAACAGAAAGCAAGTGCACGCTTTAAATCATGTCATTATATTTAAAGAACCGCGCCGCAATATGTGCTTTTATCAATAACCCCCTCCTCCTGATACCCAGAAGTGAAATCCAAGCCCATATCACCAAAGTCAACATTCCAAATAACCTATCTGTAAAGATTTCGCGGTAGTGTATCACCATCTAGTAATATTAAAAAAATCAAATAAAACGTTATCTTTAAGCGTATCACTATTGATACGCTGGTCTGCAGAAGGTATTCCGAAACGTGATACGCTGGGCACAGGAGAGCCACCGCGAGCGTATCAAATGTGATACGCTGCTTGTGAAAGGGTTAAGTGGGTGCAGCTTGACCATCCACCTTACAGACCGGACATATCGCCCTGCGATTTCCATGTGTGTGTGTTTGGTTCCCTGAAAAAATACCTGAAATGTAAGCGCTTCAACTCGGACGACGAACTCAAGGAAGCTGTGAAGGACTGGGTCTCGTCACGGTCACAGGAATTCTGGGAACAAGGAATCCTTCGGCTCGTTAATCATTGGATTGTTGTGCTCAGGCCTGTGGTGCATACTTTGAATAAAGTTTTCATTTATATATCCGCAGGGTCGATTCTTACCTTTTCATTTGAACACCCCTTGTATCTTGTTATAATCTCTTCGGAATATACAAGGGGCCGTGCAACCGGGGATATCTCCATCGAGTCGTGAAAAAAATCTTGGTGCCACTAAATATATGCGTGTAGCAAGGCTGATGCACTTTAAGAAAATATCAAGATCCTATGTTTTCCCTTGATGGGATGTGGAAATTTTCAGTAGGAGTTGCCAGCTCAGGTGTCGTCCTCATCACGTGACCGAGGCTAAAAATTACGAGGTTCCTACCAATAACCCTCGTGCTGCTTGTGGCGTGACGTTCTTAAAACCAATCAATCAACCGATTAATCTTGGGTTAAAAGTAATATGACAAATTAATCACAGAATCTAAAGGTCTACTACTCAAAATTGCATCAATAAATCTATAACTTTGCTAAAATGAGATTGCTCCATGTATTTCTTTATGTCATTCAAAGATTCACGCAAACAAATTCTAGAAACAACATATATATAATATATTCTGGTTTTGAAAATTTTGCGAATCATTAGTGGTCGAGAATTTATACTCTAATCCTCCTAATTATACCTTTGGGAAATAAAAACATTAATCTATACGAAATAGATTCTCTTTGAGCGAAACTTCGGACGAACGCTTAACTGAGAACGAAATCTTTGAATGTGCTCTTCTATATTGATTTTTGTGTCATTTCGACCAAAATATATCATTACAAGGTAGAATTCCAATTAATTTCTCTAGCTCTTTAGATTTCTGGATCATAATTACTTTCTTTATTCAAAATAATGAGCCCTTATGTCTAATGATGAACCTGACAGTGATCTCTGTCCTTTTTACAAAAGATCATTTTACATGCTCTCCTATATTCCTTCTAGGCATTTTTTCAATATTTAAAGTAATATCAGCAATGTTTTAATTACTTTTGAAACTTTTATTTTATTATATTGTAGATGTCTGTTTTATCAAGCCTTAGAAAATCTTACTTTTTATCGATTAGATACAGAATTTTAAAGTGTAACTAAAGGTAGTATAAATCGAGTGATATTATTGTTCGAGGTATATGAATGGTGTAAGTTTTTTAACAGATTGGAAGCTTGTTACGTAATGAAAATGAAGGAAGTTAAATTGTTTCGATAGATACTTTGATTGTGTGGTTGCTGCGGTAGCCTAGTGGTCATGATCGCGGACTCATGACCAATGGTTTTCGTCAAATCGCGGGTTCGAGCCAAAATGCCACTAAAGACCCACCATGTAGCCGGCACTGATTCACGTCAAATCTGTAATGGAATCAATGTCCTCTAGTTGAAGTGGTGTGGAAGTTAGGAGAGAGGGTGCCAGCTCAGATATCATCACTTGACCGAGGCTCAAAATTACGAGGTCCGTCACCAAACACTTTTCCAATATGTACTTTATTGTTGTTAAACATTGTAAAACAAGTTTCTTTTTGCTGATAAATGCTGAGCGTGGGTATGTTTGTCTCCCGGATGCCAGATTGTTGTTCTAAACCCTTTAGATAAGCTCGGTCCCCATGGGCATTTGGCCAAAAGCTCTACTGTTGCTTCTTGAGTAACGTTAATGAAACCAAACCAAACTTTGATTCTGTGAATAGTTGCACATTTCAATTAAAGTAAAGCGTGCTCTCGGGGGAGTCTGTAACCCCTAGAGAGAGTGTCCCCAGGTGGAGGATAGGGGAATGCTTCCATTGGAATTCCCTTGGGTGGTAGAAGGAAAACAAAATACCTTCCGCGAACCAACAGGCAGAAGTCCAACTTTTTCGGAGGCAATGGCACACCTTTTTTCATGGACAGTACAAGATCCTTTGCAATAATACAGATCTCATCACCAAAAGTGTTTTTAATCAATGGAAATATTGAAAAGATCCTCAACGCTCCAGTTTGATAAAGAAATCAGGAGTATCCAATTGGCACACTCTTTCCTAGACTATCTTCCAGAATCAAGCATTCCAAAAATGCCATCGGGGAACACCAGATTTTGATTGAATCTATTACAACCGAGCTCTAAAAAAGAAAACCCCAAGGTCCTCAAACAAAAAGGTATTGATACCATAAATTTACTCTCGAAGGACAACATGGCAGTCGCCTGTACTGATGGTTCCTCGGATAAATCCCTCAATTGAGTAGGTGCCAGAGTCTTTTTTGCCCACCCAGATGGAAGTACCCACAAACATAGAATCAATACTGGTATGATTGCGTCCAATTTCACCATTGAACTCTTGGCAATAAAGGAAGCCCTCACCATTTACTTAACTGACTTGCGGATGCTGGACTCCACAGAGAGTCCGTATTTTTTTCTGATTCAAATTCTGCACTACAAGCTATAAAAAACGGAGGAACCAACATCACCTCCGTTATAAATAGCCTCCTAGAAATATTGGGCCATAAGGGAAAATTCTGCATTCTGCAGTGGATTCTTGTTCATGTGGACATTGAGGGGAATGAGTGTGCGGATTCTTTAGCCAAAGAAGCTAGGAACCCTGTCCAATCCAACACTACCATCACGCTGGTAGATGCCAACACAGTGGCAAGACATATACTCCAAACTCAAAACTTCAAGAAACTACTGTTAACATACTTCGACTGCCCCAGGATTATAACAAGCACCATTACTAGACTGAGAACGGGTCACTGCAAAAGCATGAAAATTCATCCAGACAGAACAAGGTCCTATTCTTTTTGTAAGAACTGCCCTGAAGTCCAGTATACGCCAAGGCATCTCTTGGAATGCCCGCCTGTTGCTCCAAAAATACTTAATCTTGGCTGGATTCCACTCTATCACCTCCTACAGGACAACCCTGAGGCACCAGAGATGGCAGCTGCTGTCTTGGATGCTTTAGGAGGCATTTGATATTAAAATTGCTCCATAGTGCTTGATGTTTTTTGTGATGTTCGTAGACACAAAAAACAAAATAAAACGTGAGTTTTCTTGTTATTAATAAACCTATCTTGAAAGGTTGGATGTGTGAGCTGAGGCCTTGTAGTCATAGTCGGGGACTCGCGACCAGGCTTGTTTTCATTGAGCCGAGAGTTCGAGTCTTAATGCCTCTAAAGCTCTTTTTTTAGCTGGGCTAATGCACGCAAAATATGATCGAGATCCTAAATCTTTCTTAGACGTAGTGTTGAAGTCTAGAGAGAGAGGTGTCAGTCCAGGTAACGTACTCTGCCCTTGACCTAGGCTCAAAATTATGAGATCTGTAGCAAATATCCCTCGCGTAATTTTTAAGTGAGACGTCAATAAAACAATCACAAATGTCCAACTATTTCAACAGAAATTTGGATCATTTTGAATGGTTTTATGCACAGATATGAGTATTAATTATATTCTATAAAGAAAACTAAATTTGAATTTGAAGTTAAATATAGAATTTCCACAAACTAATATGGTATTTAATGTAATAACGTTTTTTGAAAAATCCTTAAATTGAAAAATTATTTTTTTCGTTCAGTTTTAAAATTCAGCAGAAATCTATATGTTAAATATAATTATATTAAAATATTATTAAATTATAATGTAATTATAAAGTAATCGATGGGATATAGTCTATTAAGTAAGAAAATTAATGTTAAATATAATAAATTAGATGTGTTATTACGTCAAAATGTTAAACAATTATATTTTACAATGCCTGCAAAATAGATTTTCATTTACATGCAATTATTTTACTGAGAAACCCTTTTATTACTTCCAATAAATTGAATTTACTTAAAAGTAGTAATCTGAAACAAGAAGTAATTACGCATGCAAAAGAATTGTACGTTTTATAGAAGACTTTTAAGAAATATTTAACTCCGCAACTGAATAACTCATTATTTTTTCTTCATCTAAACGCATATAAAAAAATATCTTAACCAACGTATTTAACATAAGGATTTTACTAGTAACACAATAATAATTTTTTTCTCACCAGAGATGCATTATTGAAATATTTTGTAATTATAACAATATGTTTTATGATTAAAAAATTGAGAATTTTTTCACAAAATAAATATTTTTCTATGTCGTATTTTCACATAAAGAAATACTTGTGCATTCAAGCAACAAACATGCAAATGAGTCCAAATATCACGCTACAACGTCATTTCATGTTGCCATCGTTACCATAATTTTACCATAAAAAAGCATTTGCCTTTTATTTTTACTAACCACAAATTATTCGTTGACATTTTTAGAAACAATGATGCAGGTAAATACTTTAAACATTCTGAAATTATTGGGAAAACGATGAAACTCATTTAGCGAATTTTCATATTTTTAAAAATACTTTCCTATTCTATTTTTATTTATTTATAACAATGAAATATATTAAGGGCTTTTTGAAAGTCATTTTGTGAAAATCAAGTTCTGTCATTGTAAATAATAAACAAAAATGCTTGTTTTATATAATTATGGCTCTAACATTAGAAGAATGACTCAGATGACATTTAATATTTTTTAAACTTCTGAACTTTAAAGGGCATATAAACATTAAATGTCAGAAATCGAGTTATTTTTGTTTAATTTTTCTTTTTCAATTTCTGTGATTCCTCATACTTTTTTAACATTTAAGTGAAATGACGCGATATCGTTGTGCGTGACGGTCTACAATTCGTTCTTTGTTAATTTAACTTTATACCCATAAAAACTTTAAAACAATGATAAACATAGGTAAAAAAGTGCTTTATTTTCACATTACTTGATGTTATATTGATTTGCACACAATTCTAAAATGTTTTCGCTTCAGAATGTATGACGTTTGTTTCATAATAAAAAAATAAATCCTTAGAAATGTATAGGAACTAAAAAATTTTAATTTTTATGAATAGTTTTTTTTTACTTCTTAAGGCTTTTTCGAAATTGGCATTAGAATTTTTCTCATATTTCAATACGTTTCTACCCTGGAAAAGATCAAAATAAGTATGAAACAGAGAAAATTTCGTTCTATTTGTACTACATTACATCATAATATAACTGTATAATTTTCTTGAGATTATATGAAATAGTTTTTAAAATGCCTTGCTCATAATGAGGGAAAATCCCATTTTGAGAAAATAATTTTTTAAGTTTTCCGTAGTGTAAAGTTGATTAATCATAAGTATATACATTTTTAATTATATATTTTTCTAACTAAAAACCCAACTCCTGTATTTAATGCTCAACTGCTTATATTTGCACCTTTTCAATTATCTTATTTACACTTCAATAATTTTAATCTAATCTGTATGACCCACTTAATGGTAGGGATTTCCAATCAAAAGTTCCCAAAATGTTGATTGAACGGAAGAACGCGATGGAGCCAACGTTGCTGTTTCTCAGAATTCTATGAATGTTCTTGGATCACTAATAATTCTTTAATAATTTGATCATAACGAAGTTATTTTGTTCTGATTTATAAATAATCAACAGTCAATCTCTGCGTTACTTTGTCTGTGACATGGGTCCCCATACACGTCTAAACTAACGTTCAATAAAGTAACTAAATACATATTGTACCGCGCTTCGAGATTCATGTTGATGGAGAATTGATGAAATAATATCTTAAAAATCTCAAGACTTTTATTCGTAGCAATTTCTACAGGACGCAGGAAATTCCAGCTATAGACATCACAATTACACAGCCCCAATTTATTGAATTTCACAGGAAACAGCTTCCAAATCCAGAAGTCTCTAATATCTCAGACAGATAACAGCTCCTATGCTCTAGACAAGCAATCAAAACTGCTCGTCTTCACTATTGCTGCTTCTATTTCGGCCGGTGGTATTTATACCTTACTTGGCGTAAAAATCTAAGAATTTAGTCAAGATTCTAGACTATCTCGCTTAATATTGGTCCTAGAGCTTCGATTATGGAACTTTCCAGAAATATCTATTTTTCGCCAAATCTTGCCTAGTGATCGCCAAGTCACCAAGGATCCCCTCAAAAGGGAGCCTAGTTGCCAAATCACTAGAAATACCGTTTTTTAAAATTGAACGTGCCATTTATGTCAAAAATCTGAGTATTTCCGATCTGTCTGAGATATTTTAAGACAAATACAAAAAATATTTACAAATTTGTAACAATATCTTATGCCGCTAAAGACCCACCTTGTAGCTGGGCTGATGCACGTTAAATCTGTCCAATCTTAAAGGATTCCCTTGGGTGTTGTATGGAAGTTAGGGGAAAAAGATGCCAGCTCAAGTGTCGTCTTCGTCACTTGATTGTGGGTCATAATTACGAAGTCTGTCACCAATTAATTGTGCATATAATTGTATACTTTGTATACATGTGTATATTTTTGTCTAGTACTTCATTTCTAAATGTTTCGATTTTTCTGTTAGTTTGCATTACTTATACCAAAGCTGTGGGCGGTCGTCGCCGTCAGACTGGCTGTGGGTATGAGTCATAGTGTCAGGATCTGTTGTCAGTAGGAAATTGTGACGTCAATGGAATACGTATTGATATGCATTACAAGAAAAAACAGAAAGCAAAATGAAAAATTGTAAACATTCGAACTGTGATGTCACACTCTGTAAAGGCATTCTTAGCTTTTATTTTTATTTGAATTTCGAAATTATGTATTATCTTTTGTTCTTTTCTCCAACATGTAATTTTATGACTTACCTTTTATTGTTGCAAAAAAATTCTTTTTGTCAGTGAATGCTGAGTGCTGAGGTAATTGTCTCCCCCGATGGAGAGGACGATAAGTAGCTCTAAACCCTTTGGGTAAAATCGTTCCCCTTCGGCATTCTGCCAATCGCCTTCGAGGTGCTTACAGTGTGACGTCAATAAAATCAATCCAATCAAAGTAGATATCATACCGAATCAATCGAGATCGAATTCTTAAAAGTTTGTAGATGAGGATCTAATGACCCTATATAAATCTCTTCCTGTCTGTGAGTTAATAACTTCCCATACTAGGCAATATGGTCACTATCCCTTCGCTTATAGATTCACCTCAACTCTCTACAAATAACTTCCTATTCTCGTATCAAACGCTTAATTGCTCATTTAGGCATCTCCTTAAGTTTATTAATTAAACTTCAATAATTCTAATCAAATCATCATAAGTCCCGTTCCGTCTGTTGGGAAAGATATTCAATTCAAACAACGTCACATAAAAATCTTAAGATGTAGGGTAAACCGTCATAGAACTTACGTTATAAGGAACAGACGTTAGAAGGCTCTAGATATCGAGAATGTGTGCTATTTTCAAATGCAAAATTATCTTGCGAATCTTCGAAATCGTTGTTATTAGCTTTCCCGTCGGGGATCCTCCCATTTATGCATCTGAACGTACGAACTTCGGTCCAATGGGAAAAAGCTGAGATAATTCCCGAACATCAGTCTGGCAAATGTAAATTAAACTTTAATTTCCAGACAGCGAGGAAGGAAACGTTATTTTATTGGCTGTTATATTTATCACTTCATTGAAATTCCCTGTTGTGGCACGCACGTTAAAATCTCTCGAAGGCGCGTGTTTTACATAATTAATAACTTGTTTCAGCGCTCACGAATGCTTTCATAGAAATTTCTCGTGAATATATGTTATATAAACAATTTAGTTAGGTGTGACGAGAAGGGTTTACAGTGATAATATAACGTGTTATATTTCGTCCTACGAATATTAATTGTCTATAAATTATTAGCCACTCAAAGGACCATTGTTTTAGTTAACCCAAAAATATCGTACCTGAGCCCTTTTCAAAAATTTATCTCGTTTTTGCGTATATTTTTAATGTCTGCTTTCACCACTCATGAACTCAATTTTCAAAAATACTTCGTAATAAATTTCCCCCATTTTTTTTTATTGGAATGCAATAAAATGTATGCATTATATGTCTGATACCTACTTACGATACTAATGAATTCAATATTCAAAAATATATCATATTAAATTTTCTCCAAATTTTTTATTGGATTGAAGTGAAGCAAATATAAAAATTAAGCATTTTATTTACCTATCTATTTATGTATTACCTTAAATCATACGTAACCTGGAATCAAGATATGAATGAAAATAAATAACATTTTTCAGAATTTTAAGTCAGCTGTGAGGCAGCCATGTTTTTAGCCACCCAATGGGCTATTGGTTTAGGAAGATCATTTTTGGCGCACAAGATCACTTTTCAATTTTTTATCGTTTGCTTCAATTTTAATTACATTTAATTTAAAATATATTCAATTTAATAATTTATCGTTTCCTTCCATTTTAATATCGGAAAAGTTTACTATTTTCCGTTTCTCGATATTTAGTCGTTTACTTTAATTCTTATATTTAATTGAGTAATTTAATAATAATTATAAAAAAAGCGTAACTTAGGTGACTAAATCTGTCCTTTGCAAAACGTTGTATAGAACTTTTTGAAAATTTTTCTCTATTTTCTTACTGATAGGAATTCAAGGCTTTTATCTAAGTTCTTAAAATATTATTCTGAATTCTATGTCATTTTCAGCATTCTTAATGTAGGTTTATATAATATTTAGAGCTATATTTAAAAACTGATAAATCACAGTTGTATGTCGTTTATTTGCATTAAGTGCTGGAATCGGTTTCAGAACTACAAGGAAGTGAAAACATTCCTTATAAAGGAATATCATTCGACGATACTTATGCAGAAACAGAAAAAAATTTGAAGCTTCAGACATACAAAATCTAGTTAAAAGAAATCAAACCTTCGAAAGAAAGTGAAAGATCGTAAAATTTTACTTACCTAAATCATATTTTCCATTCGTAAGGATAACTTTAATGATGTATCACGAACGCTTTAAATGGTGAATTTTATTCACCATTTTCTCAATTACTATAGCGTTAAAAAAGACCAAGTTTAAGAATCATACTTAAGAAATTGACAAGACGTACAGTCTCCAATTTATTTAGGTGCATTTATTGCATTATTTTTATTTTTATAGGAGCATTTTCTTAAACAAAATCGACTAGTCTTTTTTATAAGAAAATTCATATAGAGTAATGTACGAAATTTTTCACATGCTGTGCCACATTCATAATTTCAAAACTTTTCTCGTCATTTTTATGGAGTAACATGTGAAAAGTTTTGAAATCATTAAATTGACTATACATGTTAACCAGTAAGATTTTTGAATAACTTTTTTAACAAAATCTCTCATTAAAATAATAATAACAATACAAAAAAATGCACAAAAAATTGGTTACTGTACGATCAAACAGTTTGTTTAAAAATGTTTTTTTTTCAAACATGGTTATGTTTAGCATTACGGAGATAAATAAAATGCTGCGAGAAGTCCTTGACCTGGAGCCTCCCTCTCCCAACTTCCCCACCATACCAACGGAAGATTTAATGCCTCGACAGATCTATCGTGCACCAGCCCCGCAACACCGCAAATCTTTTGTGACTCTGTGATTCGAACCCAAAACTCGACGAAATAAGGCCGGGTCGCTACCATGATCACAAGACTACCGCAGCCATTCTGTAATGTTAAAAGCGATCGTGTTTAAAGAGCATTACTAAAATATATATTGATTGGTCTAACATTTATTTCCTTACATGTATTTATTCTATTTTTATTTTCTTACTGATAGAATTTTTTTTTTTTTAATTTATAAGTATATTTTTTTAAAATAAGTCGTATTTAGAGTGAAAATTTTTCGAAAGGATGTAAATGAATGTTCATTTTAACTTACAAATTTTTCTGAATAGCTTTATCGAAAAAATGTCTTTTAATAGCAGTATAATAAATGCACACACAAAATTAGTGATTGTACAACCAATTAGTTTTTTTAATATGGTCATATCTTAAATTACTTAGGGAAAATACTGCGTAGTTGGTTGGTTTTATTAACTTCGTACCAGAAAAAAGGGCCATTTCCGATGATCCTCAAAATTTCGAATCTCTGTCAGGTAACTGGAACGGCACCTAACCCAGAGACTCCCTCTCCTAACTTCCAAGACAGTGGGATACTTTTGAGCTTCGAAAGATTTAACGTGCATCAGCGCCACCTACACGATGTGTCTTTGGCACTATCAAAGCTCGAAACCACGACTCCTCGAAAATCACTATACACAATGATCACTATATTACTGTGGCCAAGAAAATGTTGCGTAAAATAATTTCCTTAAAGTACTTGATAGAGTAACTAGAAAAAAAAATGTAGAGTTCAGTAAAATTCCAATATAGTTGAACTATTTACACAATTAAGAATTTATTTTAAGTCCCAATTTACATTGGAACAGAGATAACTAACACATCGATCAATAACTCCCGAGTCTAAAATTGAAAACAACATTTTTTTTGCAAAATTTTTTTTTATTCATCAACATAACACCTTTTGTTAATCACCTTTTAGGGTGATACAATCGTTCCAATGCTTTTCCAAATCTTTTTTTT
>BMAW01068436.1:76773-88351 GCA_019974015.1 Nephila pilipes
TTTTTTTTCCCGCAAGAAATCTTTTTTGTTGCGAGTAAATAGCGATAAACAGCTTTCTGAATCATCGACTCGTTGCTGTTTTTGTTCCATCGAAAGCAATCGCGGCACCCTCTTGGAAAAAAACATTTTTCACTTCACTTCAAAAAACCTTTTTCCTGGT
Organism: Nephila pilipes; assembly: GCA_019974015.1. Taxonomy (NCBI): domain Eukaryota; kingdom Metazoa; phylum Arthropoda; class Arachnida; order Araneae; family Nephilidae; genus Nephila; species Nephila pilipes. The sequence goes on from BMAW01068436.1 coordinate 76,934, forward strand.
CCGATCGACTTAAAATTTTGACACGTTTCAAGCAAAGGTTAGTACTCTAGAAAGACCTGGTTACTGGTTTACTACGAGCGCCATCTCTGGGTTAGTCTCGGGAGTTATTGATCGATGTGTTATATACTCTTCATCACATCACCATTGTAAATGAACCAACACTTATTTTTCCAACATTGTGATGAAATAAAAATTCTAGAATACTATTCATTTTGAACATAAGTGGCAGTGATATCTTAGTGATCTTGGTAGCAAACTCAAGACCGATGTTGTTTCCGTCGAGTCGTCGGTTGAAGTCCTGATATCACTTTTGACTCGCCATGTAACGAGGCTGATGTACCTTAAATCCGATCGAGGTTCTAAGTCCTCCCGTTTTTGTGACGCAGAAGTTAGAGGGGGAGGTGTCAGTTCGGGTATCGTCCTCGCCACTCTTGGCCGAGGTTCAGAATTACGACGAGGTATGTCGTCTGTCGCCCCCGTATTGCATCTAAATTTAACATTGATAAACAATCACTCACTCACTCTCCACGAAAGACCGCCTTGTGGTGGGGTTAATGCACGTTATACCGGCCAGAGACCACACTTCACAATATGGGGAGGTGTGGAAATTAGGAGAGTTAGATTCTATCTCAGGCATCCTGGCTCCTTGACCGTGATCCAAAATTACGAGTTCCTTTCCAACAGCCCTTGTGTTGCTTCTAAGTGCATCTTTAATAAATTATCAATGAATTTGTCAATTAATTTTTTTTAAAACCAATTCATCGTTTAGTTCTAATATTATTTTATAAACTCTCTTTAATTAAATTGCACGTTGCATTTACATATTCCAATGCGTACCTTTCTGTTTCAAATCATTATTATTGTAAAGTTTTATAAAAAAAAAGTATAAAATCCAAAACCAATATTAATAAATCAGAGCAAGCACTTATACTTATTTGTATGAAAATATTATAAAACCAATTGAACAATTTCAACATAAAATAAAGTGAAATAATATGGTCTCGACGAAGTAAACTATTCAAGACTGGAAATATAGGGACGTCCAGAGAAGATTCAGAGCTTTCTTCTCAGATGCAAAAACATACCTGGAGTCAATAATACTATTTATTCGACTTTTATTTTGCGGTTATTATAGTAGCACATTAGTAAACACGTCAGAAGGTCACAGATATGAGACTCAATTCCATTAAAGAAGATTATCGTGTTGAATAAATGAGCTGCTGCTTATTACTTTCTACCTTCCCATTAATACGACACCATTTTTTTTCTCTTTCTGTCTATTCGGTTAAGTATATAGTAGACCTTATATTCGATACAATTTCTAAAAATATCCCTTAGCTCACAGTTACGGACAATCCTTCAAGTTTTCGAACTTATAGTTATGTTCTTACGAGTAATAGAACTTCAATAGAAAGGAATGTTATTATTAATAACAGTTGTAGAGGGTTGATGTAGATTTGACAACTGGCTTATTTACTTTCCTAGATTGAAAAATGTAAATTTTGCGCCTCGTAAAATTTGGATTCTTCCAATTTATTCATAAAATTATATGTAGAAATTAATTGAAATGTTTACTGTATGTGCTTATAAGCAATTTCTTTTTAAATTTCTTTTAAACTTTTATTTTTATTAAGTTTCATACAAATTAACTCTCTCCTGCTCTTTTTTAAAATTTAAACGCACAGCATTTTTTTGCAACACTCTCTCTTGCTTTAGAAATAGATGAAGCAAATTATTCATACGAATTGGAGCCCTTCTTAAATTAAACTTCATTTTATTTTTGATGAAAGGGTTTCCGTATCAGGTGATTGAATTACTTTAAAGGTAAATAAAACATTCGAAAAACTAGAAATAAAGGAGAAAGGTTTAATCGAGTCCCTACAATATGCTTCAGCATTTATTTTTAAAAAGTTTTATTTTTTATCCCTATATTTTACATTTACTAGATGAGCATCCATAATATACACACCTAATCAAAATATATGAGAAATATTGCTAAGTTAAGTTTCGTCATTTTTCCTCACACAGACATTTTATTTCATAAAAATATCATAAACCATGTCATCATGGGCCATGTCATCATTGTACTATTTCCCATCAGAGTCTTAACTGACATTCAAGCATTTGTTGTAATGTGTAATCAGTTTCAAGAAACCAAACTGGTAAAATTTGCTGCCCTGCCATTCAAGGAATTGTTGCAGAGCTTACTCTACCTCGGTATTGTTTTAGATGGGCCTGAACATGACCAATACGCAGTATAGATCCATGTCTGACCCCATTATGGACCTATTCAATAGCACCATGTCCTGTATTCTAGTAATATTGTTTTCATTCGTGGATGAGGAGGGATGCTTTCCTTCACTGAACTTGCTACACCAACATCCAACCACTTGATCAGACATTATCTTTTCACCATACATGGTCTCAAGGCATCCATGGATCGAGGACACATTTTTCTCATTGCCCATTCAGACCATTTGTCAGTACATGTCTGTCTGTCATTGTGATTTGTACTTGAATAACCTCGAGCACGATGGTCTGCTACCACTCTCTTTTCTTTGTCTCTCTGTGCATGCGTCATTTCTCCTCCGCTGACACTATTTTTGTTGTTGAACCAGCAAAAGATGTAGATTCTCATGGAGGCTTTTTGCTTTGCCTGTTGTACCATCTGCTCCTTCAAAAAATGACGATACTTACTTTCAAAATATCCCTCGTATAAACATACACACACACACACACACACATATATATATATATATATATATATATATATATATATATATATATATACACACGCACACGTGAATGCTTAGCCTACACTGTTGGTCTCTTCTATCGGATCGACTCCCGCAAACGACGCAGGATGTCTACATAGAGTTCTTCGTTCATAGTGCGTCCTTTAGGGATAAATTCCAGTGCATAATGCCCTGGATATTGAAGAACACCTCTAGCATGACCTTGTAATGGCTGCCCATTCCGGGTTGCCTTTTGTGCCACAGCTAAACTCAATGTTTAAACACTAAGAATCAATAAGTCAATCAAAGAGACACTAGAACAATAATTGCGCAATTTATTAACTTCTTGTTAATATAACAACAAATATGAATGCTCTCCCGGGCAAGGGTTTTACTACCTTAACTCAATCTACAATAATAATCTAACAGACTCTTACCACTAAGCCTTCGTTGACTGCAACTCCGACTCTGGAACAATTGTCGAACACTGGAATAACAAAATCTCTTGAATCACTCAACTTCTAATCCAACCTCCTACTTCAACTTGTCTTTCCACCTCTTTCAACTTCTCCTTCAACCTCTCTATCGCGACTCTCAATCGGAGTTTATATATTTCCTAACTCTCCCGCTTCACTTCATTTCTACTTGTTTTACCAAAATCCCATTTTATTTTTGGTTGGCAAAGGTTGTGTAGCAAAAGCAATCAATCTTAATTAAATGTCCCCAAGGTTAGTGAAGAGAAACCGTGAATAGTCCAATGTCACAACCTTTTCTTTAGAGCGATATTGTGGAGTCTCTGCTTGAGTGGAGATTGTTGTGATTTCCACGGTGTAGATGCTCTCTTGGATTGCGGTTCGTATAAAAAACGCAATTACTCTTCTCAAGTAACAATTCTGCCAAGTAAGGATCTTTGTCAAAAGCTGAAATTAGATCTCCCACCATTTCCATTTCGAATTGCCTTTTGGTCTTCGTTTAACATGTGGAAACAGTGTGTCGACACACCCAATGCATGTTAAGATCCTTAGTTAGTATCCGTTGACATGTGGCCTCGGATATCCCAACTGATTCCGTTATTTATGCTACTGTTGGGAGCCTGTTCTTAAGTACCGCTGTAGAAACCTTTTCGATGTTTTCAGGGATGCGGGAATTTGTGGATGTCCAGAGTGTTCGACGTCTTCGACACTTTCTCTGCCTTCTCTCAAATGTCGATGCCACTCAAATGCTCGCGTTCGCGATGATGTACCACTGCCGTACACATGCTTCAACATGTCGTAAGTTTCCGTAATACTTACAAAATTCGACGCCCTGGTGAGCCTCCGACCACGTGATTTGGGACAAACCACTTTTAAAAATGGGAGGAACGCAGTAACACAGAAACGCTATCGTGGTCGCTCTACTGCAATAATTTGTCACGTTATAGGCTAATTCAGGGAACTTTTGAATCCTACCTCGTATATATATATTAGTATATGTGTTTGTACTCGTATTATTGTTCGAAAATAATATTGTTTTATGTTCAGAATATTTCGAAAATTAATAAAAACTCTTCAAGTTGAATCTACATCTTTTGTTTCTTACCACATTTATGACTGTGTCACTGGTGGTACATTGATGTATATAACTTTCCATGAATCAAATATTAAATATTGGAAACTTTATTTATACTCAGTTGATTTTATATTACATAAAATCAACATCCAGCTGCTTACCACCGTTGAAACATGAGGGGTACAAATGATATACTCGTGCTACATATACCACGTTGTCACACGTGGTACCGATGGTACTCGCCGTCACTGAGATATTAGTAAGAAAATGCCTATGAGATAACAAGCAGGAGACTATGGACTTAGTATTTCTATAACATTTCATTCTAAAAATATATATCTAGCGTGTAGTATTCTTAGGAAGATAATGACTGGATTTCATCTGTTGGGTAATGATTCTTACCATGATAGATTTCTAAATTGCGTGTATTGTGTTATTGGCTCCTAATCAATAAGTAAAAATGAGAAAAAAAATGATATCATTCATAATTCAGTGGTATGAGACTCTTAGTAAAAAATACAAGATACAATTCATATTACATGATTTAATGAAACCATCACTATTTCTCATTAATGATAAAATAAAATGTGATGTGATTACAGTTTCAAAATACAATTTGAGACACCCCTCCTTAGCTACTTAAGATCTGAGATATAGAAATTCAGTAATTGCTAAATCACGATATAGTCATTGAGGAAAAGTAAACTAAATTTTATTCTATACTTCGAATGAATTCTTTTCTTCCCGTATTGTTATGAATGCGAAGCTAAAGCTATAACGCGTCCTCAGTCAAAGATTCGTAGCCGTGGTAGCTTAGCGGTCATGGTCGGGTCCGCGTACGTTGTTTCCATCGAATCGTGGGTTCGAGCCCGAGTGCCACTAAAATTCCGCCTCGTACCAGTAATGATGCACTTTAAAACTGGTCAAGGTCCCACGTCCTTCCATTGATGGGACGTAAAAGTTTGGAGAAGGAGATAACAGCTCAAGTGTCATTCTCATTACTTAACCGAGGCTCAAAATTATGAGTCCGTCACCTCATGTTGCTTCTAAGGGAGACGTCAATAAACCAATCAATCTGAGTAATTTTTTAGTTACAAGTGCGACAGATTTTATAGAAGATGTACCTAAAGTTAAATATATTATTTTTAAATATAAATACAGTAATTGATTATTACTCCTCGTACATAATTACTCATATGCATAAATGTGAATTTACTTGAATAAAAAGATACAAAAATATACAAACAACTTAATTTTAAAATATAATTTCCATCGCTTTCCATTTTTTTTTTTAAAAAATGAGGATTATTTAAATATAGTATATGCTAATTTTTTTTTGTCGATGACATCTCAGTTGCCTTGACTCAACGATATCAAAAGTGGATTTAACTTACGAAATAGTACTTGTAAATTGGGTCGAATTAAACATCAGCTTTCGGGTTATCACTTAAAATCATACTATGCCAGTATCGTGCACAACAATCTCGCTAATGATAAGGAAGAAGTCTGTAATCCTGTGCATGTCAGTGTGCCACTGTTTGTGTGTAAGTATATGTCAATCTTGCCAGAAATCTTATCTTATATGATTCGCTGGGTGTTGCGGATGATCTCCAGAAAAGGAGATATAGATATCTTTTTTCTCGTTTAAATCAACTGGTTATCCAAAGTTTTATACAATAACCCTATACAGGTCATTCATAAGCGATTTCTTGAGAAAATGCAGGGACCGTCCTAAGTTGACAATTGTTACTCCCTGGTCGTGGGGAATCATATATCTCTAACCATCTACTTCCTTTCAACATTTTGACACACGTCCGATCTCTCTCTCTATGGACTTACTTACCTTTTTCTCTTATGATTTCCTAGTCATTACGCTTCTAGTTATATAGAAAGGCGGATTTATATGAGTCCCAGTTTATTCACAAGAAAATTTCTCATACCTAATAACATCATAAAATAACCTATAAATTTATTTGAAAGAGGAAACACGCGAGAACCCTTACAGGATCAGAAAGCTATCTGAGTGTATTAAAAGGTTTCCGACCTAACAGCGATAAAATACATTTTTTCTTTAAATTTATTTTTATTCTTCTGCATTGACTCCTAAGTCTATACACTCCACCCAGCGATGCTTTCTACCTTTTAATCCATCCAAATAGTACTCGGCGTCTTTCTTTGCAATATAATTGTTAACGTAGGTGATGGCCAATTCATTTGATAAAACATGTCCCTCAATAGCAATCTTTAAATAAATTAACAAAAAAAAGTCGATTGGGGCTAGATCTGGTGAGTAAGAAGGGTAATCAAGCAGTTCAAACCTTAATTCATGGTTCTTTGCCGTTACAAACTTTGATATGTGAGACGGCGTATTGTCTTTGTGCAAACATATTTTTTTTCTGCAAATGTGGCCGTATTCCCTCTATTTCTGCCTTCAGCTTGACAAGTAATAATACATAGTATGAAACTGTAATGGTTTTTCCTGTTTGAAGATAATAGATTAATATAACTTCATGACTATCCCAAAAAATAGTCGTCATAACTTTCCTATCTTAAAAAGCAGTTTTTTCTTTTCTTCGAGCCGATTTCCTCATCTCAGTCCATTATTTTGACTATTATTTTTGTTTTGGTGGATAATAGTAGGATACACTATTATCCACAATATTAGTGGATTTATTACTATACATAATAATAGTGGATATACTATTATCCACAATTATAATAGTGGATATACTATTATCCACAATAATAATAATAGTGGGATACGCTATTAATTACTGTAATAACAATACACTATTAATTACTGTAGATGAAACTTGGATAATCGGCGCCAAAACTCTGACTTATTGCGCTTAAATTGCGCCAACAGATTGTTGGAAGTTTTTATTCGAACATGTTTTTAGTTTAACATGAGCATAAGCGGCACCCAACGAGCGGATAACTTTCCCAAGCCTAAATCCTGATTTAATATGTCACAAATGCATTCTATGTACGCATTCATAGCCTTTGCTATTTATCTCCCTTTAATTCGACGGTCGTCTAACAAAATTTGGTAAACTTATGTGGTGTTATTGTTAGTGATTGTAGGTTTTAGACTCTCTGATCTATTTCTGATCTATTATCTGATCAGCATCTCCCAAGCTGGAACTGCCAAGTTTAAACTCCGCGAAATGAAATTTTCATGATGGTAGATGATGGTGCAGAGTCCCCGTACACAGTGCCTAGCTCATCTTTGATTTTCGTTGGTTTTAGCCTTTTAAAAACGAATACTTAATGACCACTCGATACTGTTTTTTTTTTTCCATTTTAACAAAGATACTTACAGTGACTCGCTCAAACGATTCTCAAACAACTACTGAGCATCCAAAATGGTTGAAATTTTGGTGAGTACCCGTCAAAAGATATGCAACAACATTCATTTTATTGACGAATGCTCTCATCTTCACTTTAAGGTCTGAAACTTGTCAGACTAACTCCGTACCTCGTGTTTTGTTTGTATTTCCCCTTGATATTTAAATAATATAAATTGTTTTATATGAGATGAACTTTACAAATTAATTTTAAAAAACATTGTTTGAAATTCCTTAAGTGTAACCGCCTTCCTTCGAAGAGGATTTTTTTAAGTAATTGAAAAAAAAAAAAAACATTTTATATGCATTAAGGCATTTTATAAGCATACTTCAAATATAATGTAAAATTTGTATAAATTAATAATTCTTTTAATATTTCAGCTCAAAAAATACATCAAAATAGCAGTAAAATGCACTTGTGCAAAACACCAAAACTGAAATTTGAATAGAGATATTTCAATTCTGGAAATTTTATCATGATGAATTGAATCTAATTTAGGATTTGTGCCTCTCTCACAATTATAACCCTGATAATTAAATATTTATAGGAAGTCGTACTTTAACATATAGAAAAACCGTACAAATTTGTGATAAGTTATGACTTTTATCATCAATAAAAAGCAAAATAATCAAATTATAACAATAAGAGAGGATCACATCCTAAATTCACTTGATAGAGTATTCCATGAAAGTTTCATAACATTATATGCATAACTTTTTTCAATACGATGATTTGCGCTGAAGCAAAATATGAAAATCTTGATTTTGAGAAAAAGCTAAAATTACATTTCAACCCAGAAACTTACCTAATTAAATAAAAATTTAATAATAAAAGGCCCCTGGTTTGCAAAGTTAACTATCTGTATTATTTAAATAAGTTATATTTTTCTTCTTGATGGCATTTAAAACTTTCCTACACTTACGTGTAACAGATGTTGTATAAAGCTTCAAATGCCTGATTCGATTGTAATCCAACTTTTCGTATCCCTTTACAGTGAAGTAGCCCGGATTTTCAATGTTCAGCTTATTTAAGACTTTTAAGCTGCCTTGATGTCCTTCGTTAAATTGTACAATTGGATCATAGGCGCCCAAATTCATAGTTTTCAAACAAGCAAAAACTTCCTTTGGTATTCTTTATCATATAACACCATTAAAATATTCATTTACATTTTGGGTCTTGGGAAATTCATCTTGCATGTTGGAAGATATTTTGATGGCAATATTATATAAATTATCCATGAAAACAAACAATAAAGTTCCATTTTCCGGTAGCAGAATGCTACTTCCAGTTCTAAAAATTTGACACTGACTATTATTAAAATGCTTATAACTCAAGTTCTATATAAGATAGAAACAAAATTGAAACAGTTCTAGAAGGCTAAGAACTCGGTCTTTAATAATAGACAGTAAATTAAAAAAAATCGACTTTTTAACCGAAAATCGCATTTTAAAGGTAGGCGGATACCTTAAGTATCTAATCCATGTTTTACAAAAAGCATTAGGTAAACATGTTATGTGAATATTATAAGAGATTAGTGAAACTTTTCCATATTGCAAGAAATTATTTTCATTATGGATTCATTTATTATTTTTTAGCATTCAAAATTAAATATAACAAATTAATAACTTTTATTTATACAAATATTTGATGGTAATTTTTGTTTTGTTATTAAATATACTTAAAATAATTATCAAGTTATTTTGCTTATCTGGTTTCAATGTAGATCCAGTTTTAATTTTAAAAAAAGTAAATAAATTTTGCAAAATTTTACTTAATTCAACATTGAAGACACAGTATACCTGAAAGTCATCACAAAACGAATGTAAAAGAAGGTAATATTGACAGTGAATACTAGAATTGGAAATTCCCTAGAATAGCAACAATTGTTATTTATTGATTAACTTTTAAATTGAAATACAAAAATTAAATTCGAAACTTTAATGTATTTTTTGTAAACTATTTTTTAAAGTTGCAATACAGTTTTCAATTTTTGAATTACTTGTCGCACCAAGATATATTTCATGAAATCGTAAGTGATTTTGTTTTTCCCATTCTTACTTTGTCAAACTTGTTTTAATGTTTATAAAATATTAGAAATTTTTACATATATAAGTTGAAACATCTTATACTTTGCCCAGATTAGTTTTTATAATACCAATCAAGTATCAAAAACAACAAGAATATTAGACTTAATTTTTTATATATATATTCGTGTAAATTAATAAATAAGAAAAGCGAAATATGATATTTACAATTTAAACTGAAAAACAGGAAAAATACTCCTGAATTAAATTTCGTGCTGCCATCTACCGACAACTATAGAACACATAACTTATTTTTCTCAAAGTTTATTCTCGCAATTTTTACGTCTGATTCGAAACAAGCCAAGAGATCGTACTAAATATTCTATTAAATAGCGATTTTGAAGAATACAGATCGATTTAAATTTTAGTTCCATGCGAAACACGATATTCACTCTATTGTTATTTGTTTTCAATTTTCAGTAATATTTCGTTGAAATATGCTAGCTCCAATTTAGGATGCATTTAATTCATTAACTCTGACATAATTATGTTTTATAGTTAGTTTAAAAGATGTGGAAAAAAAATGATGTTACATAACTTTAATTTTATTTACATAAAATAATGATAGTGACTATCAATGAGAAAATACACAACATAACTATAGAGATATCATTCTTAATATATTAATTAAATATGAAGACATTTAATAAACATAATTCTTCTTACAGTAAAAATATTATTTTTAATAACCAATTTAAACTGTTATTAGGGTTTATATACTTAATATATGAAGATATTTGCAGATAAAAAAAATTTAGTGTATTGTATTACTACAAATATATTATTTAAGTAATACGACAAAACGAATATTTTGCTGATTTAAATAAGTATAAAATAATTTAATTTTAACTGAATATCTGTAGTTTACTGTCACACGTGTTGGAGCAGTTTGTTTCAAAATTAGAATCCTTGTAACTAGCAATTTTAGACTGAATAATCCTTTATGGATTAAACGAAATTTTAACTCTATTTTTCTTTGGAGGGGAACTTATCCCCATATTTCTTATTTATATATGTTTTAAAAAAATTGTAATAATTTTTGAAAGAAATAATAGTTCTACAAATCTGTGAAACTTCTAAATGAAAAGAGATAACGATTAAGCAAAATATTAGTTTAACTGATATTCCACTAGAGTAACCCAACGAATTTCATGTTGGCGAAAATCGACATTATGAATTTTACCAAGTGGATGATATTCATTTCCTATGAAATAAAGTACCAGAATTATTCCTCTCTTTGAATCTCTTTTCTAAATACAAGTAAATCTTAATGCAATAATCTCATATTACACAAATAATGCAATTTTCTTCTTTAAAACTGTTTAAAAATAACATGTTCTTCATGATCGACTTTAATATCTATAGTGTTTTAGTCCTTATCATGCAACAAATGTATTTATTCTTATTCTAAAATATCAAAAAAATATTTTAAATTACTTTTCTGAAATTCAGTAATAATTATTCTTAAAACTCACAGTAATTATTGTACACTTATAGTAGAAATATAAAGAATATTATAATTAATTCATCGAATCATATAACGACAAGTTTTATTGGAAATTATAAAATCAAAATTTTATTTTATTATGGATATTGCGAAAATTTCATTTTATTTCTATCTAAAAGTTAAGGATACTTCAAAGAAATTTAGAAAATGAAAATTGATAAATCGTGATTTTTGAAAGTCATATTTCTAATTAAAT
>BMAW01068436.1:93351-104905 GCA_019974015.1 Nephila pilipes
CTCAATCGATGGGTGGGGTCTTCCCAAGAATCAATGGCCCAACAATACACACGAAAAAACCGCAGCAGCCGATAAATCAATTCTCGGGAAGGAGGGTGGCTTCTTGAGGCCGCTATCTGTCTGCCACTTCCTCCGTCGTCTGTTCCTGTCAGCTTCGATATAAGGAACACTGCCATTTCGGACCGAAAAGGAAGGGATCCTTTTGGATGGAGCTTTTCTTTGTGGGTAAGGGTCTTCTTTAGAGAGAAAGAAATCGAAATCTCTTTTGCTGCTCTGAATGCCTGGAATAGAAACAAGAATCTGAGCCCTTAAGGCACATCTGGCTGCTTTGGTCACCAACTGCGACATTCTGAATAAATTTAAATGTTGCCATGGAACATTATTTGAAGGAAGATATAAAAATTCTTAAAACAGTGCATAATTACTATTTTAAAAATTCCAAATTTAATTTTGTTTAAAAGAATCGAGGGTCTTTCAATAAGTCCTTAGAATTTCCAAGGGATTGTGCTCGTGGCATCGAAAATTTTTTGTTTTGAGAAAATATCATGAATCACTAAAGAGTTATCTCAGTTTCTCGTATTCGTGTTCATTACGAATTTCACTCCTCAAAAATTTTTCGTCGTAACTTTTCCGGCCGATGATACTAACGCCCCCCCCCCCTTTTTTTGGAAAAGATTCAACGGAAGCAACCCAACGTTTTTATTTTTTATTGATTGTCGGTGCATAATGACAAATACAGGTGTCAATGACGGTGAAACCTCAACTCTAAAAGACATCGACAACCCAATACGGCAGCAGTCAAATTTTGATTTGGTAGCAGACGACTTCTAAATCAAAACTAAATTGTGAATAATTGTAATATCTGTTTCGGCTCCCTTTAACAGATGGCAGCACCCAATGGTAACAACAATTTACCTGAATAATGACCTTTGTCTGAAAATAAAAGTACTTTTTGAACCACCCGCGAATATTTCGTGTACAACCTAAGATGTAAATAAAAACGTATTTAGACTGGTGTCCATCACTGGCTACTGAGCCATCAGTAACATATAAACACTCATTTAAACACGTTCGTAAATGCGGCGGTGTTACCTAGGGTTCACAAAATTGATCTTGTGGCTGGCGTTGTTTCAATGAAGTCACGTGTTCTAGGCCTGATTTCAATCAAGAACCATCGAGTAGATAGCTAATGCACATTAGACTCACACGCATTAAGTTGGGATCGTATGGATATGGAGAATGGGTATCAGTTTAAAGGTGAACTCATTATCTAATCATGCGAGTCAAGCCACTCGCGAGCAGCTTAATTGCCGATGTATACACATCAAATAAACTGCTCCGAACCGCTCACAGCGATTGACCTTCAGTTGATGTTTTGACGAACACAAAGTGAATTCCCAGATCAGATTAAGACTGTGGTATTGTTTTATTTATTTTATCTTATTTTTAAATTCTTCTGGTGAGCATACAAACGTCACCAACAATTTTATCTTGCGACCTTGAAAGTTCGTAATTGGCTCTTCTTTCCTCCACGTAACCCTAAATGTTTTTTGTGAAAATAATTTCAACGAACATCCTAGGAGCAGTTGGACTCTAGGCACCATCAGGATAGTGCATAGGCACCATCAGGAAACGTTTTTGACTTGACGTTAATAGATCTTTGAATCGGGAATAACACCGAGAAAAAACTTTCTGGTTCTGGGTTTTATTTCTTGGAACAGTCTCAAAAACTTCCAATAAATAAAACCGAGAAAATAACAAATAGTCGAAATGTGAACTTTTATTAGAGGTTTGAATTATTCCAGTTATGCAGATGTGGGATCTAAAATACTTAGCAAATATCATTGTAAGTGGTTTTTCTCAATAAAACATATTTTATAGTTTTATCAACATTAAATGTGTTTATTTAGAAAATAATCTGGACAAATGCATTATGCAGGGGGATTGCAGAAGCATATCTGAATTTGAAGAATTACTACAACAAAACAAAAGAAGCTTGAAAACTTTTTTTGACAAATTATATTAAAAACAGCAATTCACAGTTTATAAATTTATCAATATATATTCAATGTGTCTCCAACAGAAAAAGGGAAAATATCCTATCAATAACAGAACTTTTTCCAGCCTGTTCGGTGTTGCAGTTTGAATGACCAGAAGAGGTGTTTGGAATGGAATGGAAAGAAAATTAAATTCTTATTATTCCACAAGAAATTTAAATTCTTTTTCCATCTTAGCCACCTAAATCTAAGAATTGCAAACAAAACTGTTGTATAAGCTCTATTGTCTTATCGAGAAATTATCTTTCCATTCCTTTCCTTACTTGTTAAAAAATTTACTAAGCGGAAAATGTATAAATTCAATAACATAATCTAACTTAACGCGATTTTCAGACCCGTACATCGTGACTAACCATTTTGTAACACCCTGCAGCACTCACTGACTGGAATTTAGCAAATATATTATTTTTAGTATTTATTCCAAACAAGACATATTTTTTCAATGAAATTTTCCCTGATATCTTTAATTTCTCGAAGTACTGCTATTTAATTATAATACGAGTGTCGTTTAATAAGTACTTAGAAATTCCAGGAGGTGGCGCTCCTAACACCGAAAATGGCTTGTTTTTAGTAAGCATCATGACTCACTAAACAGCTGTATAAGACTCAATAATTTGTATTTGTGCTCATGATGCCTTTCGCACCTCGAAAATTCTTCTCTAATAATAACTTTTAAAAATAATAATAACTTTTCCAACCGATGAGACCATCTTCGCTTTTTTTAAAAAAAAAAAAATTCACCGGAAGCTGCCTAACGTTTTATTTTTGTTTGATTTCTGATGCACACACAATGAAGAAGCCATGTCTCCCCAACGCTGACAACTCGAAGAGGCAACAATCAATTTTTTTGTGATTTGATATTTAAACCAACATTAACAAATGAATCAATGAATCAAATATGTTTCGGCTCTGTTCAACAGATGGCAGCACCTACTGGTAATGACAATTTACCTTGATAATGACATATACCTTCAAATACAGATATTTTATGAACCACCCTCATACATATATAATATCATTCTTTTGAGAAAAGTTATATTGTTTATAATATTAATCAAGTCAGGAAAAAAACATTACTCTGATATTACTATTATTAAAATTAACAACAGTTATGTTGGTATGAACTTGTCAACCTTTACTTCTATGTCCGAATTCAATCATAAAGCATCAAAACTTTCTGTTTTCTAGCTTAATTTTTAAATCTTGGTTTTTTGTTTGCACCCATTGTATTCCCCCGTTATTTTTTGCAGTTAGTAAATTTTTGTCCCCTCGTTGCTAATTACCAATCGCTAACGCTATGAATGGCTATAGCTATTGCAATTAGTTAAAAAAATTGCAATTAGTTAAATCAGGGTCCACTAATTAAGAGCCAGGTCGTCACATCTGTTGTGCAATCAAACCACCGCATTGTGTAACTGGATATCGTTTGTATTTCTGGTGGTAGTCATAATGTTTTAGTTTGGTTTATTAACGTCGCACTAGAGCAACACTAGGGCTATTGGCGACGGACCTCGTAATTTTGAACCTCGGTCAAGAGACGAATCGTCATAATGGACTTTTATAATGTTATAAACTTCATGATATTATTTTTAATTAAACTTGTCAAAAAAAAGTTTTAAACTTCTTTAGTTTTGTTATTGTAGCTCGTCAAATTTGGGATATCCTTTTGTAAGCACACTGTATTTAAGGCATAGATTCCTTTTTCATTCTTAAAATCTTATACTTTTACAGAAATTATTAAATAGCGTGTTTTGAAATATAAAGGTTTAAAAAGGGACAAAAATACTGATCTTAACTCAAATTTCATTTATATATATTTAATTTTTATTTAATTATTTTTTACATTTCTCAAAAAATTGGGTGTTAGATTGATTGATTTTTAATAACGTCGTTATAGAAGCAATACGAGGGCTATTGACGACGGACTTCGTAATTTTGAACCTCGGTGAAGTGACGAGGGTGACACCTGAGATATCACCTCCCTCTCTTAACTTATACACCATGCAAACGGGAGGACTTTGAGCCTCGACTGATTTAACGTCCATCAGCCCCTGCAAAATGGCGGGTCTTTTGTGGTATCAAGGCTCGAATCCACGTCTCATGACCACAAGACTACCAGGGCAACCTCAAAAAATTGGGAAGTCGATATAAATAGACTATTGGTTTCTTCAATTAATAAAAAAGTGTAACTTATAAATAACCTAATAATTTTTTGGAAAGTTAATAATATCCCCTTTTTATTACTTTGACAATTTTAAAATTGAACCAGGATATTTTTGCATCAATTTCTTTAACCGGTTCATATTTTTGTAGGAGGAAGATTTGCAATAATTTTAATATTGCTACACGTGATAAACTCTTGCAAAATGCTATGTCTTTTTAAACCACTTAATACTTTTGTATGCAACCTGGTTAGATTATAGATAAATTAGTGTGACCGTAATAGTTCTTAAATATGTTAATGCAGGTTTATTGGATTATGAATAAGTTACTGCGGCCTTATTAGAGTACAGATAATTAAATGCGACCTTATTAGACCATAAATAAGTTAACGCTGCTGCCAAATTTGAAATTATCACTCGCTGCTAATCTATTAAATTTTTGTGCTGGGCTGCTTTCTGCAAAACTTAATAATCCTACGGAGCTCTCTTTGTTACTGGTATTGATTCTAAAAATGAGTGAAAAATAAGCTAGATTTTACATATATTTTTATATGTATAACACTAATCAATGATATTAAATTGCATTCCTAAATTTGCTTCATTTCTTGAAATCTTAGTAGTAATCAATGCTTACGAAGGATTCATATTTTGATAGATACCCTGGACAGCAAACAAGTTATTTGTTATAAGATTTGAATTGTACGAAGAAACAATTTTATTCAAAATGATACTTAGGAAGTTAATTTTCAGTTTTTGTGAGGGATAAAATCATTTAATGATACTTGTATGGTGATTTGTAGATGTGTAGTAGATATTTTCTCTATGAACCTCTAAAAAAAGGAATTACCCTCCTTCATTTGATTGGAATATAACGAGCTTTCAGAATTAATTCTAATGGCAGCTTAAAATATTCTTTGTAACAACAACCAATAAAAATCAATCTAATTAAACGTTAATTTCATAACTTTCGAGAAAATTAAAAGGTTTTCAAAGATATCCTACATAATTTTTGTGGCTGATTTTAAATTTAAAAATGCATTGTTTAAAACATTTAAATATGCGACATGATTGGTTGCATATAAAAATATTTCTACACTAAATAAATAATTTTTTTCGGAAATGTAATGTTTTTACAGCTAATATGGAGTTTTATTTTAGTTTGTTGTAAATGAAAGTCAATAAACATACAATATATTCAATTATATTCAATTACAGTAATATAAATTCTTATGGGAATCAATAAGAAATTATAAGAATCAAACATAACATAGATGAGTAGTTTTAAAGTTCTTTTCAAAAAGTAAATGGAATTATAATATTCTGGTAAACAGAAGGTTAAATGACAGCGTGCTTCTCTCGGAAGGATCACATAAAAAAGAAATCTTCTTAAAGGTCATCTCACAGAAAGGTAGTTAACGCAATTTCAGAAAGGGGGTCAACATAAAATGTCACATCTATGTTGAGAACTTAAGTGCAAAAATTAAATGTATGCAAATGAAGTGTTTATATATATATACAATAAGACCCCGTCTAACAGTTCACCATTTAAATCTGTTTCAGTATTATTATGCGCCAGTAAGGGATTCCCCGAAATTTCAGTTATGCTTCCACGTTTGATCTATAGAGTGAAGGCATGTTTGCTGCATCACAGTTGATTTATGATCTGTTATGAACGTTATTGATGGTATAGGGTAAGGAGAACAGATTTTAACATTCGAAAGGCGGGACACCATTAACAAGGGAGGGGAGGTTCTCGATTAAAAATTTGGTACCCCAAAAATACCTACTTTTGGTACCTAAAAAAATTACTTTTCTAAATCGTCTGAATAGCATATTTGTTTACATCACTTGTTTAACTAGCTCAAGCACGCAGTACGAAGCGTATATTATGAGAGACAGTTACAAAACTAAATATGCGAAGGCGTTACTTCGTGGACGACCAACAAACTCCTTATACCCTGACCCTTTTCCTCTCTAAAATTCCCCTCCGTTTTCATTTTTTGTATGAGATATAATTCCTTTACATCAATGTTCCAAATGATGCTGAATCACTAGCCGAACATATTGCCATAAGAATAAAATCTGTGGAAGTGTACAAAGAGTTCTTTCTTCATTTTACAGCTACAAAGGTTTTTCGTCGCTGCCAATGCCGAAAAATGCCACTGTTCATTCAGTCCAAACTATGGTGGTCATTTTCTAGGAACTGATCAAGGCGCACTTTGATGAGCAGTTCCTGATAATCAGTTCTAAATAATTATATTTATTATTAAAGTCTAACATGATAAAATTTACAAAAATAATATAAAACTCATATCCCAGTGAAATAGCTACGTAGAAGCCGAAAACCGTGTATTCCCTTCCAATTCTCCCGCCGTTCCTTAGCTTGTCGTGCATTCTTTTTAAAAATCAGGACTTTCTTAAAACCCCGCGGGACGTGAGAAAAATTGTTAAAAAGCGGGACATCAGATCACCTTAGTATATGGATATAAAAATAATGTATTGTTTTATTTTCAAAATACGGCAATTTTTAGGCTACGATGGGGGATTGCAGTTGTGGTGGTGGTGTGGTGAACTGTGTAGTTGTGGTGGTGGTGGTGTGGTATCGGACTGTGCGTACTCCTATCTAGCCTCGATTCCAAATGGTTTCAGTTTGAGTAACTGATCATGGGTCAACTCAGCCCTTCCTCCTTCTAGGGTCAATAAATTAGTTGGTAATGAACTGGGGAGTCCAGCGTCGGGTTAGCCTCTCGGCCTGAACACTAGCTAATAATTAGCGCCCCCATACCGAAAGGTTACAGAAAGAGATGCACACCTTCTGTTGGGGTTTCTTAGGCCTGGGAAGAATAACTTTTCAATGGGTTATTGCAAAGAAAAAGAAAGTAAAACTACAAGATAAAGCATTACCCTGAAAACTAAAACACAGGCACTGAAACTATTAGATACAGGTGAACAGCTTATTCTGCAAGCACGAAAAGGTGTTTATTTTCGGAAGAAAGAGATTAGATATGATTCGACTTCAGTGTGAGGCGATCATTTGTAAACTATCATTCAGTAGGATTCAGTTTAGGAATTTTAGTGCTGATTTGGACCCGATTTGTCAGTGTATCAAAAATAAAATTTTATAATATTAATTTTTTACTGCCGGCGCGTGAAGAAATCTGCTTCACATTGATAACAATCACACTCATTGTAAAAAAGTTATTCTTTAAAGAATGATGAAATTAAGCTATAAAGACTGTTTAATTGGTGATTGAACTTTATTAAAATTGCGATGGTTCCAATTACTGATAGAAGCCAAACCGGAACATCACATACTTTATATATAGCGTTTAGATTGAAACTGTTATATAACACAAACCAAAATTAAAATATAAATAAATATTTTTTGAATTCCTTCTTTAAAGGAAATGTTTTTTTAACTTAACAGAATAATGGTTATTTCGTTTTTGCGAGGATGTAAAAATATAAATTTACTAGTCATTAAACTAGCCAATACAAATCTCTCGTTTATTAAAAATTCAACTGAAATCAAATGGTACATATTTCATTTCTTATAAACATATATTACTTTATCTTTAGAAATCCTACCCTTATTCAAAAAAACTCTCTTGCTCATTTAAAATTCGTCCTAAAATTATATATTGCTCCCGTGAGAGGAGTTTTTTCTTCTTTCCTTGTTACGTCTTGCCTTAAAAGACTTTGAGATATGACTAAATAAATCTAACAGAAGGTTCCTTAAATCGTTAGAACAACTAGTCATTTATTATCTACTTGATCATACAGATGCCCGTAAGGATTCTGCGAGTGTAGGCATTAATTTTAATAAAACCTGATTATGTTTTCAGAATTTTTTAGCAAAAGTTTCTTTAAAAAACCAAGTTGATGATTAAAAGATATATGTAAAATTCATGAAGCGAAAAAAGGATTATTATAGTTTGTTTATAGAATTAAATATGCAAGTTGCATGTTAAATAATTTAAATAGTATGTCTCAAAAAACAATAGCCTTGCTAATATAAAAAGTAGCTCCGTTTTTCTGTAGTTGTACTAATAAGAATGATATAAAAAATACAGTGTTTCTAAAATTTCTTATCAAAGAATGCAAAAGTGAAATTATTATTCAAATACACTTACGTGGAAGTTTAAAATAAAGAATGAAAAAGGAAAGTTAGTAAATAAGGATAAAACTTCCCCTTCATGAGTTTTTTAATGCTTTCATATTACATTTGATGTCATAAGTAAACAACAATGATCCTTCAAATTCAATGCAGGGTTTTTTTGCATGTTTTGAATTACATTTATTGAGGAAAGCAATCACATTTTGTGCATAATATATTTAATTATATTCATACTGAATTCACAAATATGTTATAAGAATATACCTTTTTAAAAAGTGTAATTGATCTCTAATCTTAAAAAAATTCCTGTAACACACCAAATGTCTTCTTTTTAATTTTTTGGGAGTTTTTAATAGTTTCTCTAATTGCTTAGCTATAAAAGTTATTCATTTCAGTTATATCTACATTATTCCAATCTATTATTCTATTTCGTTTTTTCCTATTCTTATTTCTACTTCTGATCAAAACATCAGGGTGATCAATATTATATTTCCTATACTTTTCATAAATAGTTTTATTTTATTGGAATGAAAACAAATTATCAACTGGAGTTATTTTTCAATTAGTTAAAATAATTAAGCAAATTCTACTTAATTATCTATTATTTTACTCATTAGTTACTGAGCTATTATTTCAAATTTATAATTTTTAAATGTTGGCACTTTTTAAAACAAGCAATATCTTGTCTAAGTTAATGTAAATTATGAACTAAGACTATAATGCAGTTAATTATTTAAATTAACTGCATTATAGTGCAGTTAATTTTTTTTAATTTTTGCTATTAACTGCATTATAGTGCAGTTAATTTTTTTTTTAATTTTTGCTATTAACTGCATTATAGTGCAGTTAATTTTAAGTTTCTTCCCTAATTTCATTTTGTGCAATAACATATATAAATATTAACTCGAGTTAATACTTTCATTCAACTGGCGTTTGTAATAATTAATTATTTAATAATAGCATAGTCTTTTCTAATAAATTAGTTCTATTCGAACGAATTATTTTTGTCATCAATTGTCAGTTTCTTGTTACTTCGGAATGATTCTCAAAAATTACATACACTCATCAAATAGAGTTAAATAAATAAGCAGAAAAAAAAAAACATTTTTTTTTCTTCCAAAACTAACTCTTCAAAAGTGTAAAACTTTGTACCACTTTCTTTTT
Organism: Nephila pilipes; assembly: GCA_019974015.1. Classification (NCBI taxonomy): domain Eukaryota; kingdom Metazoa; phylum Arthropoda; class Arachnida; order Araneae; family Nephilidae; genus Nephila; species Nephila pilipes. Next base: position 102,852 of record BMAW01068436.1, read on the forward strand.
TGTTCGCTGTACCGAAGGGGAAAACAACTAAACAACCCCAAGCAATCATCATCGACCCGACCTCAACTGAAGTAGGTGAGAAATGATAGACTTATTAAAGTGAAACACACAATCTATTTTTTTTCCACTCTCATAAAGGCCCCACAGAGTGAAAAGGGCAATATTGCGTAAATTCCATCGGAGGATTTTGGAATGAATCCAGACTGCTATCCATCTCTTCCGTTGCTATGGGAACCGACCCCAAGCGGACGGAGCAAGATGGGTGTAATGGAGCGGGAACATGATCAACTGTGAATAATGAAGACAGTTTTGCTTTAACTCCGTTGATACGGAGCGTGTCTTTGATTCGATGCTTACACTTTTATGCGAAATCAGCAGCAATTTCTAAAAGAGGGCAATGGGGGAAATGCTGTAGAATGTGCGCTGGCTTTATTGGATGACGATTTGAGAAAGTGCGCGGAAAAATTATCTCTGTTTTATCACATTATGATATATGTTTGTTAATTTAGCATTTCTCTTCGTCAGTGAAATTATTTATTGGTTCTCGGGTTAAGCAGAGGATCCGGTTGGTATTTGATAGGATTCAGTTCTATATGCAAAATGGGGTTGTTCTGAATATTTAAAGTAATTGTATTTCCTTCATGTTGTTAGTTTTTCAGCATAGCATCTGTTACATATTTTCTGCTTGGTGCAGATTATGGTGTGAATATGTTACAATGTATATACAGTCGAATTCCAATCTCTCGATTCGTAAACACTTGAGAATAAATAGTTCGCTTATAATAGTGTTTCTCATTTGATTAAGTGATTTTCCAAACTACCTGCTTCAGCGGTTTAAAAAAAGTAAACATAAGCTTGAAAAAAACCCACATAAATTCAAGAACTTAACAAAAATAATATGAAGTTGAAATTGATTGATTCTAGAAGATAGATATAATCCCAAGTATATGATTGCGTGTTTAGAGAGACACAGGCCATTAGCAATGGTTTTTATCATTTTGATGGGGGGGGGGGGGTTGAGCTAGCTCCTCCTTCGCCAAATTTCCACTCGGCCGCTGTAGCCTAGTGGTCATGGTCTTGGACTCGTAGCCCGCGGATTTAAACGAGTCACGGGTTGGAGACTCGGTGCCTCAGAAAACCCGCCGTGCAGCTGATGCACGTTAAAACTGTCTGGCCCCAAAGTCCTTCTGTTGATGTGGTGTGGAAGTTAGGAGAGGGGGTGCCAGCTCAAATGTCCTCCACATCACTTGACTGATGTTCAAAATTACGAGTTCCGTCACCATTTGCCCTCATGTTGCTTCTAGTGTGACGTTAATAAAACCAAACCAAAATCCATATTTCCACACCCCGCCAAGGGAGGAATGGTAGCTTCGACAGGTATAAAGTGAATCATCGTTTTACACAGAGTGTGGCATAGAGCTAGAATCATTGGTTCAATAGAAACAGTAATGGAGATCTAGGATGCCAAATATATGTTATCAACCTAGCTAAATCCTCGTGAAGCTACGATTGTTAATATGGAGAGAGAGCTTTTCCTCTCTAGAATAGAGTGACATTCACAATTTCAGTGCCTCTTCGTTATTGCTTCAAAGAGCGCTGTAGTACTTCAAATTGGAAAATGTAGTTATTTAGCTCTTTCGCATTAGTGTAAACACACTTAAGGAGATGTACAAGAGTTGGTTGGAAGGAAAGAATCTCTAGAACAAAATAAGATCACATACAAAATTAAGCTTTTAAAATTAAGAATGAACTTCAAGTTTTCGGACTGTTCTGCTATAAGTTTTTCAGGTCAAAAGAAATCAATAACTCGATTTCAACACAAAATGTGTTCACCATCAAGTCTTAATGATGCATTAAATATTTACAAAATAGGATTCTGATTTTGCCTCAGTAATGTGAATACATTACCCAAAGCAGATTTCCTGATATTTTTCAAATTAGAAATAAAAAATATATTTATAATAAATATGGTAGTAAAATCTTACGAAATAAGTGCCAGGTCATAATTATATATATATATATATATATATATATATATATATATATATATATAT
>BMAW01068436.1:124221-144983 GCA_019974015.1 Nephila pilipes
GAAAATTAATGTTATTGAAGGGGAGAGTAACTTATGATTAAGATAATTAAAGTACAGGCTTTTGTTGAAGATTGTAATTTCATAAAAGAAGAAGTCCGTATTTAAATTTTTCTTTCAGAAGTAGTTCTGAATTAATGAAAAGTCAGTAGTAATTTGAAAGTTTTAATCTTCCTCACATTTTATCAATAATTTTAAAAGATTAAGTGTTTCAAAAAGTATACACAGTGAAATGTATAATTAGTTTTATAAGATTTTAAATTACTTAATGAAGTCAAACTTGTTAGTAGTATCTTACTTCACAGTTGTTCCGACTCAAATATAACACTTTAATGCCAAAATTATGAATGCTTCGTAATCTTCTTTAAAGTAATGAAATACAATGTATAAATACAAGATGTCGAAAAACAATCTAATTTAAGTTTTGGGATGTATATTTCATGATTGGAAAATATTTTTAAAAATTATAATTAAACTGATGTAATATTAAAAGTAACATTGAACTGGTGTATTTTGAATATATTATTCGTTTGGCACTTGTGAGTTAAATCAATGATGAAGTATAAGTAAAAATAAATGAACACTGTAGTTTTGGTGTTAACTTGAAAAGCAATACTCCCAAACTGTGTTCGGGCAAGAGAAAGATTAATGTTTATATTTCGTGAAGGTCGAATTTGGCTCGTTTTCGTTTCGGATATCCATTCAATGTGTATTTCGTTCATTTCACAATATATAACATAACTTACACTTCAGGAGAGAGAGAAGTTAGTGAGGTGAGATAAAAATGTGCGTCGAAACGGAGGGGTGTTACAAACACATAATCGGATTTCTTTTTTACTTCTCATTGTTTTTTGTCTTGATTTTTTTTCACGAAAAACACCTTTCTTTTTTAACGTCTGCTTCAAACGTAGATGAAAAGTTCAATTTAGGCTCTTCGGGCTATAAAGAATGTGATGTAGGCATATCCACAGTGTTTTGGTATATATATTACTGTAAGGGATTTGCCAAATCCGTACATTCTACCTCATGTTGTATAAGTATCACAATTTATCATATTATTTGCCAATTTACTATGCCGTTTGATTTATTTTGTAATAATCGAAATAGTTTGAGTGAAACGTGAGTTTAATGCAATATTTTCCCTCGTGTTTATTACAACACTGAAAAGTAGCTCTTCATTTAAATTTTTGTGTCAAACTTTAACCTTATAAAACCTTATTATTAATATAATGCAAAAAATTAAACAGGGAAAACTTTTTTCCGTACTTGATTCCTTTTTCTAAAAAATATGCTACAGTTAAGGGGTTAAATAAAAGTATAATCACATCATTGTTTTTATAAATTCGATTAAGAAATTTGAAGAGAAAATAAAATATTCACAAATTACTAATTTTTGTTGTTTCTTGTCACTCCAGCAAAGTTCTTAATAGAGGAGAAAAATAATCTTAAAATCCAACTTTAAAAACATACAATTATAACTTTTTATATCAAAATTATATTATTAATTCTGTTCGGGTATATTTTATAGAATAATGATGAGAAAGATTCAAATATTACTCTCAAAATAATTCCATTTTCCCCCTGGAGAGTAACTAGAACCTTAAATAAATATATAATGCATATACGCGACGAAACAAATGAAAATTAAAAATTTAATTTTTGTTGGATAAAATACATTTCTTTGCATAATTTATATCTGTAACCTTTACTCATGTCTTTAAGAAAAATTTGCAATTATTTCCTTTTTAAATAATTTTTGTACTTAATAAGATTTAAGACTCCAATAAGTAATTTGGTTCTAAATAATCTTTACAGCAAAAGGATTGTTTCATTTATAATCGAAAAAGCTCTTACAAAAAAAATTTATTCTATTCAAGACATTCTAAAATTATGCTCTTGCTTGAGCAGGTCTTCATTGGCATTAAACTTTCGAAATCATTTCGAGGTGGGTTTAAAAAATAAAACTTCAAACAAAACGAGGGATTTTGTTGTTTTATTTAAATTTTTTATGGAGAGAAAATTTAATTTTTTTTTTTTATTTCTTAAAAAAAACAAGCCAAAAACTAAACACTTGAAAAAGTGAAATTCTAGAAGATAAGGCTGTTCCAAACGATGCACTCGAGCTATTTAAACTAAATAAAGTAGATTGAAATCCCCACGATGATTATTTACAGACGTTTAATAGGGAATTTAGCGAACACTTGCTGTCAGCACATGTTTTGCTGTTCATGCTCAAGAAATGCCAGCCAACTAGGCTAATGCGTTTACCTACTTATAATATTTATCATTCTGAAACTCAATAAAAAGATCTCGCGGTGCAATCTCCCTGGCAACCAAAGCGTTATTTAAACTAACTCCCCCCCCCTTGATGTGAAATGGTTCCTTCTCCATTAAATAGAGGATGCTGTGTATTCAAAAGATCGGAAAGTCTTATGCTAAAATATCATATTAGCCACCCAAGTGGTCTTTGTTACACAACCGCAAAATGACATTCCTAATCCCTTTTCAAAATGAAGTGCAATAAAATAAAGGACGCCTGAATTTAATCTGATCTCCCCCACCCTAAGAAAAGCTTTAGAAGCTTAAAACTCACTTTATTTTTAACTTTGAAAACTCATATTTTAAATATTTAAACTTAGTCATATATAATAAAGGTATTTCTTTGTATTGTTTGCACTTTCACCGAATAAAATAATGAAAAAAATCATGTTTTACTTGGTGCTAAGAAAAGCACCATAGACTCAAATTTTTACTCTGACAGGAAATAAAGTCTTAGGAGACTAAATGCTCCAAATGTACATAACACAGAGAATACCATAAATAACACAATCTAATAAGAAAAATTTATATATTTTACGCGTTTTATGTCTTTCATAAATATCTACGCGTATTTTTTATTACGATACATGTAGTAATCGGAACTCTCTTATTTACTAACTATGAACCAAATTTCTAATAATCAAATTTTAATTCATTAAGAGTTTTATTATAATTTTTTTTTAAAAAAAAAATTGTTCAAAGAAAGTGGCGGTCCAGAATGATCCGTCAAATAATTTAAATTGAAAATATAAATAAATAAATAAAAAGTCCAACGCAAATTTTTGCAAAGAACAGATTTAGCGACCCAAGATACGCTTTTTTTATAACTATATATGAATTACTCAATTAAATATATTTGAATTAAGGTAAACGATGAAATATATAGAGATATGAACAATAGTAAACTTTTCCGATATTAAAATTAAAAGAAATGACAAATTATTAAATTACATGTTGTATCAGTTACATTTAATTAAAGTTGAAGAGAACGATAAGTCATTAAATTGAGTGTTTTATCAGCTACATGTAATATTAAAATTAAAGCAAACGATAAATTATTAAATTGAATATATTTAAGCTAAATATAATTAAAATTAAAGCAAAGGATAAAAAATTGAAATGCGATCTGGTACGCCAATACACCCACTTTAAACAATAGCCCCTTGGATGGCTAATAAATATTGATGTTTATTCCGCCTATTTGAAGAACTGGGTGTTTATTAATGGGTGTTGATAACTACAGGAATGATTTTGTAGAATAATTACATGGAAAGGAAGATTATCTCCACATGATTAATCTATTTTCAGATAAGATGCTTAAAACAATTCTAGCTTAGGAAGTTATCCGTATGACTGTTGAGTATTAGATACTGTGATAAGTTTCAACCTGGCTGCGAGAGGAACACTGAATCAGTCTGACGCAGCATCACTTATGAAGATCTCCTCAAACTAAACGATTCGAATTCATTATTTATCTGCAGGCTAACTTCAAGTTTGAATCACGTTCCACAGTTGATATACATTAGTTTTCAATTTATCACGAATTGATTGACTGATTGATGAGGGATGTGGAACAACGAAGGCTATTACCCCCGCCTTTTTTTTTTAAATATAATATTCCTCAGATCAATAAATATCAAAATATTTCATCCTTTGCAAAATAACTCTAACCATTCTTTTATTCGACACTACATTCTCCAAAATTTCTATGAAGGTGATAGTGCATTGGGAATCAGTATAGAGTATATTCCAAATATCATATCTGTAGGATATGATATTTGGAGGAGATATAATTGGCTCGAGTTAACAGAATGTGTTCCAGATGATTAATTCTATTACTGGTAGAACAAGCCGCATTATCCTGTAAATTGAATTTGCATAGTTTATTATCATAGTGCTAAGATTCCCGGACTCACAGAATCCCCTCTCTTATGTTTTGTACTCAATTAGATTATATATCATTGGTTGATATGTACCCATACTTGCAAAGTATTTGTTACTGTAAATGTTTCCATTCGTTCTTTCCAGTCGGTTTTGATAATTGTATGCTTGTAAGTCTTCTGAGGCTACCCATCGATATTTTCATTTAAATTCCGTCAATTTCTGGCAATTTTATTGGTTTGTTCGTTCCAAATAATTTTATTAGAGTGACTGAAACGAAAAAAACACCAAATGTGTATCACAATGTGAATGTATGATAATCTTAGTGTTCAGTCAAAGAATAATTTTGGAGACTTGATTGAAATTTGTATAGAACAGATAAAACTGAATAGCTATCGGATAAAAAGAGCAGATTATGACTAGATTCCAGCAAAAATTTTGATGTATTTCCTTCTTTATTTACATTTAAATCTTCTTATATTCCTATTAAACAGTCTATAAATTCAAAATTCCAATCGAAGCACAGAACAAAACTATTTATCAATGACCGAAGAATATGTAAGATCGCTACCTTTCGAATCCCAATATATATTCCACAAATAAAGTCGGCATCTTTCGAATCAGTCAATCCAAATATATATTCCACAAATAAAGTCGGTACTTTTCGAATCAGTCAATCCCAGTATATGTACCACAAATAAAGTTTTAGCTTACAACATTTCTCACTCCAATTCAACCACTTCTTACCTATAAAATATTCAACTCCTATTATCTTAAATCGGAGTAGCTTCTAACTAATTTCAATACAAACGATTAGTTACAGTGATTCAATCCAAAATACAAATATCTATCAGCTTGTCTATCTCTCTTCCCTTTCCTTTTAATCTGTTTCGCTTGTATATCACTATCTCTAATACAACTGATTGCACTTCTCATCTTCATCTAATTTATTAATCGCATTTAATTTTGGTTGATAAGAAAATATAATTTTATACAATTCAAATTATCAAAATGTCCCAGAGGTTAATGAAGTGAAAATCACGAATAGTCCAATTTCAGAAAGAGGTGCATTATTTCCTCTCAAAAATGTTAATAAATCTATCTAATCAATTGATTGGTTGTTTATATCGAATTTAGAAGCGATACGAAAACTATTGGCGACGTACCTCATAATTTTAAACCTAGGTCAATTGACTTGAGCTTTCACCTCCATTTCCAAATTTCCACACCATATCCCCGGGAGGACTTAGAATTTCAACAGTTTTAATTCCCATCAGTTCCGCTGAAAGTCGGGTCTTTAAAGATATCGAGTCGACGATTCGACGTAAATAATGCTGGCTGCGAGTTCGCGACCATGACTTCGAAGTTACAGCGGTTTCTGTCAATTTAACTCAACGTTCTCATCAGTGTGTTTATTTTGCAACATAACCGACTCATCCAAAAATGTATCCTAAGGATCTTATAGATATGTATAGAGGCTAAGATTCACACAGTGTGATTTAGCCCTTTTAAAACTTGTTTATATTTTAGATGATGTATTTTATTTAAATTCTACAAGAAGTGTTGTTCATACATGATGCGTTCATGAAAATTATTAGCGTTTCATTTGACAATGTAAAATGCTGATGCCAGTTTCAAGCGAATTTTTAATGATTTTTTTTTCAAATACATTTATATTTTCATTTTTTGAATAAAGTTTCATGTGAAGACAAATGTTTTCTATGGATAAACAGATATTTATCTTTTTAATATTTAGTTTACCTCTCCGTTTCATTTCTTTCCTTCTGTTTTTTCTCTCTATTGCCTGCCTACTTCTGGAGAATCAACCCTAATTGCACAAAAGATTAGTCATAGCCCTTTCCCTTAAATGTCAGGGTCTCCTCTTAAATTCCTGCACGTCTGAGCCTCCCCAATAATTCATTAAGAATTCTACCCAGCGAAATGTTCGTTCAATTCGCTTAATGCTTCTGTGATGCTACTCCCCAATTGGCCACTAGTTGCTTCTTTTCCTCTTGACGTCACACTTGAGTCACGTGGTGGGAAGGCTTTTTCCAATTCTAGAGCCGCGGGCTAATCGAAGCGCATCTCATTCCACAGTTTAGAATTTTCAGAGTCATTCCAAAGTAGAACGATTTCATACACTCATCTGGGAATCGAAATAGTAAGTTGTCCAAAAAGAGTCGAAAATTACATATTTAAACATCGAACGTAAAATTTAGAACGAGTTTTAAAGTCCTATTTCTACCCTTACAGAAAAACCGGATGGAAGTTTCTGCTTTTAGTTCCGGCGCTCTCCGCTAGAGTGAAAACAGAAGCAAATGCCAAACGAAAACCCACTAACCAAACGGGAAAAAAGTTTTTTTTCCGTGAAGTTAATCGAGTGGGAAAATGGCAGCACATTTTTTTTATCGTCTGCTCCCTACGGTAAAGAAAGAAGACATTCTTCGTTTCCCGCCTTTATCGGCATTTACTGTTAATCGGAACTGTTCTTTTCTTTTCGCTCAAAACACGTGACAAGTTTGCGACCTCTGGCGGTGGAACGATGCAGTCCTAGTAGCGAGATATTAAGGAAGCCCCGATTCACACAACCGTAAGAGAATGATACGGGAAGGAGGATTTCCACGCCTGTGTCACCATTAAATGGATTTTTACTTGCTTTGGCATTTGAAGTTAGCAATGATTTATTTATCGTCTGCAGGAAAATCTGAGCATCTTCCTCGATTTTCAAAATAAAAGGAATATTCAGTTTCTTCATGACATCTATCAACAGGTCTTAATCGAAACGAAGATGTCACTTCTGAAACGTTTAAAATAGATGAAAACTTATTAAAATTTATAGGCGATGAATAGATATTGCTTACTAACTTTTTTTCTAGTTTAAAACCGACGTCGTTTCCAAAGTGAAAAGTGTGCAAATAATATTCTATTGTGGATAAAACACGAGTGAAAAAGAAAAAAAAAAAGAATTTGCAATAATGTGGAGAGAAATGTCCAGGAAGTTTATTTAATGCAGTCTCCAGGAGTTATTGTTTTATAAGGACTAATTGCACAAAAAAAATTATAAAAATGGATTCATTTAAAAAACTTTTTAATGTGTCATTGATTCAAAGGATACAGAAAGTGATTCAAGATTTTTTGATGTATTTATAAAGAGCTTAGCAAGTATATTCCAAAAAAGATTGAAATGGGATTTTATAATTCTGATTTCATAATTTACATGGATAACACATATCTTTGGGATATTATTCTCTACAACAATGAGGTGTACTAAAAATTATTTTATGGAATATTAACTAAAAAGTTTCCTTCTAAAAATAAGTAATTTTTGAAATTATTTAGATTATGAATTGCAATTAACTAAATCTAAAAGCTTTAAGTTACTTCCTCCGTCAATATAAATATCTGATATCGTGAAATAAATATAATTATTCATTGAAAAATTACAAAAGTTTTAAACTTTTTATAAGATAAGATTGGATAATTTGATGGAATAACGTACTTTTTTTATATATATTTTTATCTGTGCAATGAACAAATCGTCAAAATTGATTTAAATATCGCTTCAAATTTCCTGTGTGTTATAAAATTTATACTTAAAGTATTTAAAAAAAATATCATTTTACACCGCAATTAAAAATAACACAGGTGAAAATATTACAAAACCTAACGGAATTAGAAAAAAATCGCAAGATGGAAAATCAGCATATTTTCTAAATTTTATGCAAAACATTTTTCTTCTAATATTTTTACTGATAAAATTACTAATAATTCTATTTATAAAATATTTCCCAGAAATAGATGTAATTTTTTTTTTTTTAGTTATTTCTGTTCGACAACACGATTAAAAGATAAATAAAACTAATTAAACTTAATTTATTAATTAAACCATTGGGTCTACCAACACAGTATTAGTTGCTTCTTAAGAACAAAGCCCATTCGAAAATGTATTTCTTACTATTTCTATGGATAAATTTCTGTTTAAAACATAAAAGACTCCAAATTAGTTGTTAGACAATTCACTATGTCTCGAAAATTAAACGTTCCTCATTGCGAATTCCAACACTATCTTATCCCGAGTCTAAGCGAAAACCTATCCATCTGTGAGCCAACTCCTCTGTTAAATCGCGGCCTTTAAAAGGAACTCTTCGTTTATACTGAGCTCCCAGAAGAGGAATCTGAAGACTCAATTACACAAATCCCTTTGAGATCGAATTGTCAAGATCGGGTAAGACTCACGATTAATCAATGAAGGACCACTCACAGCGGAGGAGCTAAACTGCCCGGAACGCGTCTCTAGAGAATTCGGCGTATCTTTCAAAACAAGTGAGCTTTTGAAAGACTGCGATGGCGACTGTAGGGTTTTGGTCTCAAATGGGGACTTCCACCAACGAAACGCAGCTGCCACCTGAGTTTTTACAAGATTACAACTATCAGTAAGTGTTAGTTTCGTTCGTTTAACGATGTTTTTTGTTTGTGTGAAGGGTGTTAATTCTCTTGAGATTTAGAGTTCGAAAGTATTTGATTTTTGACGTAGTAAATGCTGAAACTGGTGTTCTATACATTATTTGACTGTTTTTCAATTATATTGTTGATTATATGAAAATTAATACTTTTTAATAATACTAGGAAAACATCTATTCATTGGCGATTTAAAATTTTATTTTATTTATTTCTTTATTTATTCATTCTGAATTTCTTAAAATTAATTTATGTTCCATACAGACATTCAAATTTTTAATATCGTACTTAAAAATAAGAATTAAATAAGATTTAAGAGAAATAATAACTTCCCGTAAATTTCAGTTTCGTATGCTATTTTTTATTATAAAGAAGCGTAGGAACCTTCTGAAAAGTATTAGAATAAATTAAAATGCACTTGTTGACGAAGTAATAAATTAAGACTTTAATGTGTGTGTTTATCGATAAGCATAAAGAATTATTTTGTACCCGTGATATATTTTCTTAATCAATTGTTTTGATGTAAACTTCCATTTCATGTTTGTTAAGTTTAAAATTGTATTAAGATTTTTTAGACATTTTGTTTCTAAATTATTGCAAAGAAAAACGAAATTTTATCAAATTATAATTAACAATATGTACAAATTTCGTATTTCTGTCTTTTTTTAAAATTTAGAATTGGGATTCTGAAAAATTGAAATAATTTTGAATGCAGTTGTAGGCTTCTATCTCTAAGTTCTTAAATATTTTTAAGTATTTTATATATTTTTTGTCAATTAATTTACGCAACGAGGGAGACAAAATATTGGGTATGCATTTACAAAAATCTGAAAATTCTAATTAAATATTTCTAGTTCAACCTTTCAACTGAATGTTTATTTTAATCTAATTATCACACACGCACATACACAAAGGGTATTATAGTGTCAAGTTATTAAAATTATATTCATATGGATTGTTTTAGAACTAAAGTATTTTAAAATAAAATTTGTAAAATGCGGAAATATATACTGTAGTTATAATAATAGTTCCAATATTCTAAAATTTATTACCTTACACATCTTTTTAATACAAAATCACCATTAAAAGTACTTTATAGTTTTTTAGATACATAAATCTTAAAATAGATATATATAACGAACACTTATATGCAATAAAACTACGAATGTATACCAATTAATCTTGATTATTTTTATTAATCTAAATTAGAATAATTTAAACATTTTTTTAGAATATATGTAATAAATATAAATTTATAGCGAAAACACTTCTTTTTATGCTGATAATATATAAAATATCTATTTATAATATCTGAGTATGAATTTCCATAGCATAACATGAAAAATAAAAGTTTCATTTTTATTTAAGAAAACAGAAAAATGTTTTCATGATACATTGTGAATCAAGTATTCCGCAATTCTTTTTAATTCTCTTCTTTTATAAAGAAGAAATGAGAATCCTTCCGCAACAATTTTATCTGATTTTGGCACTTTGTCAAATATTTTTACGAGTCAACATTTAAAGTACTTTAACCGTAAAACCACCGAACGATATCTGGAGCTCTTGTAATGTATTTTTCCGTATAACGAACATATTTTATTCTTGCATATTACTCTTCGAATTTTATTCTTTGCGTTCTAAGTGTTTAGTAAAGAAAATAGAATATATATTCGAGTATAGAAACTTGCGTGTTTCTTCTCGAGTTTTTCGAGTTTTAAAAGACGAATAATCTCTTTATTTTTATTTAAACTAACATTTATTACATTGGGATTCACCTATCAATAATTGTATCGTAGTAATTTTTTTTATCAAATAACATCAAATAAAATATTAAAACTTATTTACGTTAAATATTGTTTTGAAGTATTTTACTTTGTTATCTTAAACGAAGATCCTTTTCTAGGATTTAAAGAACAGTTTACATATAGAATGCTTGAATAGTTATCCTTTTGTAAATATTTTCGATTCTTAAATTCAATACTTAAAGTCAGTATTTTTATATATAGCTCTGTAAGTGTTTTGAAATACTTAATGGAATTTGTACCGCTTGCTTTTTGAATTACAATTTAATTTTTATTTGTAAATAAAGATTCAATAATGAAACAATTTATTATTAGAATAATAACTGATTACGACGCTAAATTAAAAAGAATAACTTTATCATAAGCTCTCACAAACTGAAAAAACTTTACATTATTGAAAGAGCAACGATAAACATCAATTTAGTATTAAATTATTAGTATTTTATTTCATAATTATTTAGTTAAATAATTAAAACATATCAAATTTGATTATTTTACTTTAAATTTCAACTAATTTTTTTTATAATACTTCACATAAGTCACATACATGTATAATACACTAAAATAAGCCAAAATTTTCTTTCGTATTTTTTTTGCATAAAGTGTGCATATATATTCTCTATACCTGAGGTAAAGGATAAAAATATTGTTTTATGATTCTTTATTTGCAGTTTGTTGATGGATATTTTTCAATAAGTCCCTAAACATTTCATTCTTTCGACTACTGACTTTTTTATTATACCTTTTAAATCATTACTACTTTTTTAAACCTTTACTGATTACTATTTTAAAACACTATTAATAGTGCCTTTACCCTCTGGCAAACAGATACAGAGAGTTATTTTGTATATAAAATACGTAAATTAAAGACAAAGCCTGTATTTTAAACACATTCATACTTTAATTATATTAACTGTACGATTTGTTTTTCTAAAACGTAATTGTATTCAAATGATTTTGAATTACTTAATTTTATACTTAATAAATAAATACTGAAACTACTTTGTCAAAGCATGCATTTACTATGGTCGTTTTTTGCTGCGTATTTGAATAATAATTATTCTAGACAAAGATATAAAAAATTAATTTTAAAAATATTTATTGTATTCTATTCTTTTTAAAATGTCTACAATTGAAGAATTTGAGCATGAAATATTTATACATTTACTCCCCATTTCATAAATATATCTTCAACTTCAAATAAATATTCCACCTGCGAGTATTCTAATTCTAAAATATTTTGCAAAATTTTTAGAATGTTTTAAAATAATTCATCCTGAAACTACGTGTGTTCAGTATTATGTAGTGAGTTATAATATAGAAATATTGATTTAAAGTAAAAGAGACTCTGTAAAGTATTACACAACTAAACTTTGTAGCGTCAAAAATCAATAGAACTATTCCTACTTTTAAAGAAATATGCTGCCGATAACAGACATTCAATCGAATATTCTTCCTATAATAACTTCATTCTCTGAAAATGTGATTTCAATAGACAATTTTTGTTTGACAGCATTGAAACTGTGTGATGAGCTATAAGACCGAATAGCTTTCATCATTCAATATCTGTACAGTCAACGAATTATCAATTCGGAAATGAAAATAAAAGGAAAAAAAACTGAAAATGAAAGATAAACAACAATTAAAAAAATTCCAAGCAATAGAAAATAAATTTCAATTTATTATTAAGGGGACTTAGTTCCTTACGAAATCAAAAGTAGAACATTTTGACAAACTTTTTTCAATTCTTCATAAAACAACAAGTTTTACTCATTTCAGTATGAAACTTGGCCAGTTTGTGTAATAAAGTGCATAGTTTAAAACATTGGATCAAGTTTTGCTATTAAATTAATGTATTTTCTTATACAACATGAAATATTCGTACAAAAATTTGAAAAATAAATTAGCTTACCTTACGTTACCCACAAGATAACTTTTGAAAGATGTACAGTAGAACCATAATTCTTGTACCAAATTAAAGCTAAATAATGACCTTATTCTGTAAACCTCAAATTTTAAACTTATCTTACATTAAAAAAAATTGAAAAATTAAAAAAGTTATCAAGTTTGTATTTAGTAACTTTTTTTGTCATGTATCATGTTATAAAATAAAATCTAATCATCCTATTAACAAAATTGAGGTTCACAGAATAAAGATTTACAAGTAAAACACTCGTGTAAAATTTTAAAGCTCTGCATGTAAAGGATTTTGTTTAATCCTTTGGAAAAGTGTGAAAATAGCAAACTGAGAAAAAGAGGTTTGTTTACATTGCATTACAAAGAACAAGCCCCTTTAGACATTTACATTTTTTGTTGCACAGGGCGTAATAATTGTCGGATTTTGACGCGGTTTGTTTTAAACTGCTCCTAACATTCAGTACTATTTTTTAAAATCAAATTTGAAAAATCGAACTTTTGAAGGTGCAAAGGTACTAAGTCCCATTAAATAAGGAAATTAAAGATTCCATTATTTAAATGCAATTGCAAGCATTAAATTTTGTAAGAAAAAAACTCAGAAAATTTCCAATAATTTACTCGTTGGTGACAGTTTTTGATCTGCTGTCACTACCATGATTTATCCTGTTTAATAAATGCATTTTAATAAAATCGACTCTGATTATTTGTAATTAAAAGAATCTAATTCACTTTGCTCAATTAATACTTTTTTAGAATACATTCAATTTAAAAGTCCTTGTATCCAAGTTTATCACACAAGACATGAAAATTATACTCATAATTGAATTGTTATTATTGGTATTTTTTTTTCGAGAAAAAAATAGGAAGAAAGCATAATTTTGTTTGAAATTATTTCAAGCAACGCAATTTTTATATTATTTATAATGTTTATTGAAAACCTTAAGTTCCAAAATTTAGTATTTTAACTAAGAAATTGCAAAAGTTAGATAGTTTCTTTCATCTTTTCGAGCGAAATATATTAAACAATCTAATCAAAGAGTTATTTTTATTAATAATATATTTGTTATATAAAAATATGCCTTAATGATTATTGTAAAGGATCTATTTCATATCGCAGAACTTTGAGAGTACTACAAGAATATTTTAAATCCAATTATAGTTAATTATATTAATAAATTATGTTAATTATGTTACGAAATAATATTATGTTAGAACATTTTATGCAATTACGAAGTATAGGAGAGTGATTCTTACGAAGAAAGAAAGTATTTTGATAATACTCAAATCAAATACCATACCATGAATTAAGCAAATCTCAATTTACATGCACATTAATTTCACATTGAAAATCGGAAATTTTGTCAAATCGTCACATTCACTGATTTCTTTGTATATAAAGATCTTGAATTCATGAATTATTCAAATACTAATGTTTAATATCCAAACATGTTATAGTTATACAAATGTGAAATAAATTCATAATGTTAAGAATCTCTATTGAATTCTACCCGATGACAAACTATAATTTAAATTTCATCCTAAATTTTGAGTGTAACAACTATTCACGTGTACCATTTAAATACGGATAAATACATATAAATTTCTCAAACGTATATAATTGCAAATATTCTAAACAGTTGTAAATAGTTAATATTTTCCGGTTCTTTGGAACTAAATGGTAGAATTAATTTGAATGGTCGTGATTAAATGTTTGAATTATGCAGTAAAAAACATGCTTTAAGAAGTTAACTTCATTTACACTAAATTGATTGATTTTTTATAAATAAATACGCATTCTACTTTCTGTAGTTTTCATTCAAAATTATGGCGGCTGTAGCCCGGTGATAATAATAGCAACCTCGAAGCCGGCGTTGTTTCAATCCAGCTCTTAATTCGAGTCTTAAACTACTTAGACCCGTCGTGTAGGGAGATATTGCACGGCATATCTGTTGAGGCTCAAAGTCCTCACGTCGGGATGATGAAGAATTTAAGAGAGTTGAGTGCCAGCTCAGGCGTTGTCCTCATCACTTAATTAGGACTCAAAATGTTGCGGCCCGTTGCCAATACCTCTCGTACTGCTCCTGAGTGTGACGGTATTCAAAATTCAGTCCACGTGTATAGTGTTTTGCATTTATACACTCATAAAAACTAATTCATTTTATTATGAATAAAGGGCGATGTCAATAAACAATGAATCAACCTTTAAAGAATGGTCGTTTAGTTAGTGATTGCTTTTTTTTTCATGAATTTCCCATTTTTTTTAAATCATGAAAATCACCTTATACGTCTATTTAAATGCGTATACTTATAAAATCTGTTCCAATGGTTTCCATACTACTATCATGGATTAGTAAACCTTACTATTTGAAATTTCCTTTTATTATAATTAATGTATCTAATTTTTAACATAACTTTCCAAGATTGTAAGAAAGATGTATAGATGTGTATCAGTAGCAAACTATGTTTTAAAGTATTTTTTTTAACTTTATAAGCTTGAAATAACAGTTTAAAAATAATATTTATCTTCGGGAATTGAGCTTAAAGAACAATTGTTAGAATTACAATTATTGTTTAGTAAAAAGTTCACTGATAATTACTTATTTCTTCTGTAAAGACTTCATTGTCACAAGCCTTTCTTAAAAAATTACCATAGCTTTCTCTGGGAAAGAAAGCTATGGTAATTTCTAGTGATATGAATCTATGAAACATTAGTTAATTATATAGGAAATTTTTTTTTCTAGTTTACTCGTCTTCTTTCAGAATAACTATATTTGATTAAAACTCATAAGAATGATGGTTATAAAGTTGGGATCTAAAAGCTATTACATAGTAAAAAAGGTGTGCGTAACTCCAATTTTTAATAATACTCCAATTTTGCACTGCGATAATTTTTGCAGTGCAAATGAAAAATGTTATGGAGTAATTAAATATTAATAGTGGTTAAAATTATATAATGTATAGCATTATATTAAGCTATTGTGATGAATCAATAGTA
The DNA here is from genome assembly GCA_019974015.1 of Nephila pilipes. Taxonomy (NCBI): domain Eukaryota; kingdom Metazoa; phylum Arthropoda; class Arachnida; order Araneae; family Nephilidae; genus Nephila; species Nephila pilipes. The sequence continues at coordinate 139,591 of BMAW01068436.1, forward strand.
TTTGTAACCTTTAAAATATTTTCTCTATTATTTTTGAAATGCGGAAATGAAATAGGATGTTATAATTTTCGCAAGAAAATAATGTAAAAGACAATACTTAAAAATATATTTGAACTCTATTAGAAACAAAGTTTCTTCTTTGGATGATTCTTAGAATGTATGGAAAAATTTATTTTTCAATTTACAAGGCTTTTTTTTTATCCTGTATGCGAATTTTAAAGCTATTTTCCTTATGAAACTCAAATACTGAACAATAAAAGAATATGACGCGATATGTGTTTTCTAAAACTTAAATATATATTCACGTTTTGAAATATTATATATATTTTAAAACACTTTATATTATTTATAATATTTAAAATTAAATACATTTATAATACTTAATATTATTTATAATACTTAACGTTAGATGCGTTTATAATACTTAATTTTTCATATATTTATCATACTTAATATTAAATACATTTATAATACTTAATATTAAATACATTTATAATACTTAATATTAAATACATTTATAATATTAATGTTAAATACATTTATAATATATTTAATATTAAATAATTTATAATACTTAATATTAAAAACATTTATAATACTTAATATTATTTATAATACTTAATGTTACATATATTTATAATGCTTAATTTTTCATACATTTATAATACTTAATGTTACATATATTTATAATGCTTAATTTTTCATACATTTATAATACTTGAAATTACATACATTTATAATACTTAATATTATATATATTTATAATACTACATTTATAATACATAATATTACATATATTTATAATACTATATTTATTATACATAATATTACATATATTTATAAAACTACATTTATAATAAATAATATTACATACATTTATAATACTTAATACTACATACATACATTAATACTTAATACTACATACATTTATAATTCTACATTTATAATACTTAATACTACTTACATTTATAATTCATAATACTACATACATTAATAATACTTAATACTACATACATTTATAATACTTAATACTACATACATTTATGATACTTAATACTACATACATTTATAATTCTACATTTATAATACTTAATACTATATACATTTATAATACTTAATACTATATATATTTATAATACTTAATACTATATATATTTATAATACTTAATACTATACACATTTATAATACTTAATACTATATACATTTATAATACTTAATGTTACATATATTTATAATACTTAATTTTTCATACATTTATAGTACTTGAAATTATAAACATTTATAATACTTAATATTACATATATTTATAATACTACATTTATAATACATAATATTACATATGTTTATAATACTACATTTATAATACATAATATTACATACATTTATAATACTTAATATTACATACATTTATAATTCTACATTTATAATACTTAATACTACATACATTAATAATACTTAATACTACATACATTATAATGCATAATATTACGTACATTTATAATACTAATATTACATACATTTATAATACTTAATACTACATGCATTTATAATATTTAATATTAAATACATTTATAATACTACATTTATAATATTTAACACTACATGCAATTATAATTTTAATATTCATACATTTATACTACTAAATAATTTCAAATCCTTCGTACTCGATTTTCTAATTAGAACAATTTCCATTTTATATAAATATAGGAGCTGTCACATACACTGTTTTTTTTTAAAAAAAAATACTTATTCATACCAAAGATACAGCAAGAAACACAACAGCATGTTTTATTAATAAAAAAATGATAAACCTCAAGCAATCAGCTCCAAACTGTCCGCATTAACAGCCGCATTGAGTTCCAAGCTCGTGAAGCTGGAAAATAAATAGATTATCCCACTACTGCCTTATTAACACCGAGACTTGAAAATTACGAAGAATCCCAATTGCCGTCTTTAGCTAACGTTGCCACTTCCACGTGAGAAATCTGCCACTTGAAGTGGAAAAATCTTGAGGCAATTTCTGGAAAAAAACACCTTATTTGCTTTATTTGTTTTTTATGACTCAGGCAGAGAGCTTGAAATGGTTGCCATTTTTTTCTGGCAATCAAATTAAGATTTTATTGCTCCGTTTCTTTTACTACTTTTATGTGCAATGCGTAACAGTCGCGAAAACCGTGAGCTCTTTTCTTCTTTTTTCTTCTTTCTCTTTTACCGCCAGGAGAAATTTCACGTTTTCCGGATTCACAAATTCTGCGGATTTTTCTATATTTTTTGAAATGGTGAGGAGAATGTGCATTATTTAATATAATAAAACACATTATAGCGCACGAAGAAACTTTGGCGCGTCTTGTATTGAAACATTTAAGCGTGTTGTAAAGTTTGAAAGGAATAAAAACTTCAACTTTAACCGTGCTCTTATAAGACAACTTATTTAAATGTCTGTCTTATCACGGCATGTTTATCACGGTTGTCTTATCAGAGCACAAAGTTTTAAGGCTTATTTTAAAACTTTTCTTTATGTAGGAAAGACCTTGAACAAATATTTTCCAAATATAGAAAATCTCGATCCAGTTCAGTACTCATAGCTAATGATGTATACGGAAGATAAGAGGGGAGATGTATTTAGTAAACTTGTAATGTTGTATTACTAAAAAAATAACCGAGAAATATCTGGTTAAAAAAATTTTGTATGTTAATTTATGTACATAATATTGTTGGTTACAGCTATTAACATCGATTTGTTTGGTTTCAGTAAACAGCAGATTGAAGGAACCCGCAATATCATAAATTTCTAATTAATGCGAAAAATATTAGAGCAGGAAACTTATTTTTTAACCACCTAAGGGGCTATTGTTTCAGGTGGATATCTTTTGGCGTACCAGATCACCTATCAATTTTTTATCATTTTCTTCAAATTTATTTACATTTATTCAATTTAATAATTTATCGTTTGCTTTAATTTTAATTACATGTAGCTGATATAACATTCAATTTAATAATTTATCGTTTCCTTTAATTTTAACATCGAAAAAGTGTGCTATTGTCGATTTTTTGATATTTCATCATTTACTTTAGTTCTTATATATAATTGAGTAATTTAATAATAGTTCTTTAAAAAAAAGGGCACTTAGGTTCCTAAATCTGTTCTTTGCAAAACTTTATATAGAAACTTTGTATTGTATTATTTATTATTCTAAAAAGACTTCTCTCTCTACAGCTTCCTGAAACTAAACAAATCAACTCAAATAAATGTAATTTACACCATTGTGTTCATAAGGATCAATTCCTATGAAGAATGACTTTATCTAGATATCTCGATTATTTCTTAATACTGATTTAAAAGTTTCTGTACCTCCTTGTATTCACAATAAATCATAGTAATGTAATGTTTTATGCAACATTTGTAATAATTTGAAGATTCTCAAACTTATCCATGTAATAATAAGACAAAATCCTTAACTCTTTCCTAAACCGTTCCAATATATTTTGGAATACATTAATTATTGACATTATTCAAATTTTATCGCAATTACTCAGTAATATTTTACATGGTATACTATACTATTTTACTAATTTTCCTCAAAAATATTTTAACAAGTGTCTAAATATAATATCTCTTGAAAAAATTTAGAATGAGAACAGAATGACAAAAATTAGAATTTATTAATAACTTTCATTAAAATTTTTTACCATTAGACTGCAGCTGTGCAATATTGAACATGGAACATTTTATTAATTCGGGGATTTCCATCTAATACGTCTAGCCGCGGTAGCCAAGCAATCATGGTTGTAGACTCGCGTCTAGTCGTGGGTTCGAGTCTAAAACCACAGAAGACCCGCAGTGTAGGGCGACTGATGCACGTTCGAAGTCCCAAGTCCTACCGTTAGTGTGGTGTAAAAGTTAGGAGAGGGAGGTGCCAGCTCAAGTGTCGTCTTCGTCAATTGACCGAGATTAAAATTTACGAGGTCTGTTGCCAATAGTCATCGTGTTGCTTATGTGATGTCAATAAACAATCAATCAATCGAAAATCCCTCTAATACATATAATAATAAAATAAATAAATAAATATAAATTAAAGTTCCGTGCAAATTTATGCAAAAATCAGATTTTGTCATCCAAGGAATGGTTTTTCTTATAATTATAATTAAATTACTCGATTGAATATAAGAATTAAGATAAACGATGAAATATCGAGAAGTGAATAATAGTAAACTTTTTCGATATTAAAATTAAAGAAAACGATAAATTATTAAATTGAATAAATTTAAACTAAATGTAATTAAAATTAAAGCAAAAAATAAATTATCAGATTAAATATATTTCAGCTAAATGTAATTAAAATTATAGCAAATGATGAATTATTAAATTGAATATATTTAAGCTACATGTAATTAAAATTAAAGCGAACAATAAATTATTAGACTGAATATATATCAGCTAAATGTAATTAAAATTAAAGCAAATGATAAAATATTAAATTGAATGTGTTTAAGCTAAATATAATTAAAATTGAAACAAACGATAAAAACAAATTGAAAAGTGATCAGGTATGCCAAAAGTGATCAGGTTCGCGAAAAGTGATCCACTATTATAGACTCTCGAGTGGCTAACTAGTTAATGAAAACAGAATTGTGTACTATGGCTTAAAATACATTGCCTAATGATCTTCATATTAAATTCTTCACAAACAATAATTTTAAAACAGTGGTTCCCTGAGGGGTCGGTATGCCCATTAAGGGGGCACTGAAAAGAATTTAGGGGTTACATGAGGTCCAAAGCTGGTGTAGGGTATGTTGAAGGCCAACAGTTTCCCCTGGACAATACTCGTAAAATCACTTTAAAAAACTTGATTAACATTGAAAATCGTCGGACATATGCTTCAAAAAGTAATTCAAAATATGATTGCACGATCCATCTACGTTAAAAATTAGTATCGGTACATTATAGATTGGTTCCTCTTCTGATTGGTACGTGAACGAGTGGTAACATGCGCAGTATACCACACGCAACACCACAATGCGTGTACTTATGTTTCGTCTTGATCAAGAAACCTGATATTTAACAAGTTTGCATAAGTATACCATTCACAGTCACTTCGAATATCTGAACTCTAAATATTGATTCCACAGAATTTTTACTTTTTGTTTTTCTCAAAGCTAGATTAATGCCTTTTATTGCTTGGAATAAAATGCATTCGAAAGGTGTGAAAAGAAAATATTTCGTCTAGGTTTCTTTCTTTTTAATGGGTTTTCTTCTACTCGCATTATAACAATATGTGGGTCAAAACTTTAAGAGCTTTGTTCTCATATTTCAAAGCACTCAATTAAGCTGAAAACTTTTCTATACACGATTGTTTTGGATGACAATGCGATAATTTAATTACAAATATAT
>BMAW01068436.1:159972-178405 GCA_019974015.1 Nephila pilipes
TTACAGCGATTCAAAAAATTAGAATAATGTACAAAAGTAGCATAATTCAGTTAAACAAAAACCAGTGGGAATAATACATATTTAGTGGAGTCTCCCTTTGAATTAACTAATAGCATCAAGTGTACGATCTGAAATACTACGCACAAATCTGTTTTGCAGCCATCTTTGCTCATCTTTGCCCAAACGGATTTTACACTTTCCATGAGTTCATTTGTATCCTTTGGTACTAAATCTTGAAAACGTCTCATTATTAAACCTTAAATCTACTCCAAAGCGTTTAAATATATCAAATTAGTCAGCTATTAGTTGATTTTATTAATTCTTAAGACAAGTAAAGGTGATTTTTGACGTTGTCGCAGCGAACAGTCGTTCACGTTTCTACAGAGATATGAAAAATTAAAGTTCTCCTTTTCAATCCTAGTACAGGGGTCAGCCTATAACTATCCGAGTCATTGAAAATTCACTAACGTTTCTCATAGGTACTATTCTTCTAATTGAGATGGTAGCTATGTTTTACACATCGTTAATTAGAGTTTGTTTACATTTGAATGGTATGAACAAATTAATGGAAAAAGTATTGAAATAAAGCTTCCATTTTGTTTCGTTTTTTGTTTTCATTTTTAACCGAGTAAAATAATATGTGGATGTGTATAATTTGCAGGTATGTGAAAAGGAATTTGCTGTTACCACTTTATACACATTTTTCAACTTTTAAAATTTAAAGAAATATATGCTATTTTTCCTTGAATATATAAATTAATCTAAACTAGATGTTGAAGTTCATAATATATACAGAGTGTCCCATGAAAAGAAATAAAAACTTTAAGTTGGAGGGTAGACAACCCATGACCAGAAACATCATGGGAAAATGGTATCAAGGATACAGGAAACGAAAGTATATAATAAGATAAAGATTACCATAGTTATTCTTTGCACATAAATATTACAAAAGCTGTGACGCAATCCTATTACTCGCCTCGTTTGCCATTTTAATTGTTACTTCAATCACAAATATAAATTTCAACTTTACTCGAAGCACAGATAAAGTTTTTGAAACAGTCAATAATGTTTCAAAATAGAGTTTATCAGTTCTCTAATTGTGGTAATGCTCTCACCCAGTATCAATTCCTTTGCCATGAGTGCTAACAACTTCTATGATATAGCAAAGAATACACTTATCGGAATACGATGCTAATAACTTCTACAAATAGTCAATCAACCAGATGGTGTTAGATCTTTTTCGCAACAAATCAAATTGACACGCAAAAAGACTTCCACGCACATCACTCTATTTCCCTTCCTATTGCTGTAACCTTATTTTCTCAATTCATTTTTCAGTCGCTTTTATATGACTTAATTACATCTATTCACTCCGCCTCTGAAGTTTACTTAATTTGCATAATCACTTTTCATTTCATTGGAAAGAAGCTAGAAACTTAAATATAAAGTCAGAAAGAATCCCAGATGTTTAATTAAGGGAAGTTTGCTAATAACCCATGTTACAACTGTAGTGGATGGTCAGCGATACGTGAATCTGTAGAAACCACAGTTGTGGAGCTGCTCATGAATTGCAGGCAACTACTGCTCGAATGCCTAAAAAAATTAGATATTTCTACTCTGATGGTCTCTTGAACAATACCACCCACTGACGTACAGGGACGTTTCCGATCTTAAGTTACTATATAATTCTCTGTTGTTTTGGTATGCCCTCTATCCCCTAAGAGTTTGCATATCTTTATAAAGGAATATATAATTGTATTTATTTGACTCTTTTCCCCCTAAAGGTACCTTACATATATCCAACTTCATTCATAAACTCTTTCAATAAACCCCAGAAGTTAAAATGCAGCTGGGTTTAAAGGATTTTGGATAATTATTGAATATACTCGAATATAAATACACTCTATAAAAAAACAGCTCACCAAGATGGAGTTGTCCGTTTGAGACAAAAATCAGCGGATAGGAAAATTATGTATAGAATAGAAAATGATTAAAATTTCAAAAAAATGAATGATTTATTTCAAAGTTAAATAGTTACAAAGTAACGAGCTCAATAAGGTTTTGACCCATCTCTAGCCTAGATGTAAGCTGCCTCACGACGTGACATAGAGTGATAAAGTTCCCTGATGATCTCCTGCAGTATGTCTCGCCACATTTTCTCCAATTGTCGGACATCAGCATTCCTTGGTAGATGCAGTCGCTTTCCCATCATATCCCAGACATGCTCGATTGGAGAGAGATCTGGCTGGCCAAGGAAGTGTTTGACAAGCTGTAAGACAGTTCATAGCAACACGTGCCGTATGTGGTCTGGTATTATCTTGCTGAAAAATAAGGTCAGGGTTCTGTAAAAGGAACGGTAGCAAAACAGGTCTCAGAATGTCGTCGATGTACCTCTGTGCTGTAAGTGTGCTTCTAATGACGACCAAAGGGGTCCTGGTATCAAGAGAAATAGCAGCCCGGATCATAACTCCTCGTTGAGGGCTTGTGTGGCGTGCAAAAGAGAAAGCTGGATCAGCACGCTACCCTGAGCGTCTCCAGACACGTCTTCGATGACCGTCAGGACACAAATGGAAGCGGAATTCTTCGCTAAACACTATACGTCCAAAATCAACATCATTCCAACTTGATCGAGCGATAAACCACTGTAATCTGGCTTACAGGGGTGGGTGAAAGGTGGCGTAATGTTCGGCACGAGCGTAGATTTCTCTCTATCAGTCATCTGTGAATGGTCACGGTGGACACTCGTGTGTGGGTCACACGTCTGATTGTTGATAACGATGAATCAGGCACTGTGACAGCTGATCTGACAATCGCTCTGTCCTCCCGATCTGCTGTGGCCCTAGGTTGACCACTACCATCATGATGCTGCTCGACCGCTAACCTCATCATCTGCCATTTCCACTCATTCTTGCCAGCATCTTCTAATAGTCGCATCACTTCGACCCATATGAGGAGCCCAAACTGCCTCTTTCAATCCAATTATACGACCTCTTTCAAACTCTGACAGTTGCTCGTAATGAGCTCGAATCCTATGGCGAGGCATTTTTTTAGTCATTGAAAGGTATCTTAAATCGCAATTCAACACAAAATTGGATTAACAGATTGAGGATTGCTTCTTATACACACCTGCTGGGTGTGCAGTTTATATGCGCTGTAGCTCTAGCTATTTATTCATTGGACACCAAATTTTAATCATTTCCATGTTCGGTCTAAATGTCTTTGCATACGGAATTTCATTATAATCTTGCCAATCCTTCTTGGTGCATCGTTGTTTCTGTCTGTCTTTTTTTTTTTTTTTTTTTTGGTTATAGAGTGTATATTGCTTTTACTACGAAAGAAGGTAGTAAATGGAGGGATAATAAAAGGGAGAGAGTCTACCTATCTCCATTTTCATCTTAAGAAACTTATATACAAAAAAGCTATATTGAAAGAAAAAAAAAAGAAAAGAAATTTCTAACTCTCAAAAGTCTTAGGATAATTGTGAAACGTAAATAAATATATTATGTTTACTACGAAAGGGGTAAGTCAAAGAGACGAGGGAGGAAAAAGGGGGAAAACATAAATCCTTTTTTTAACCTCTTATCGCAAGAATAATTTTTTTGCGATAGACAAGTCTTTTCGAGGTGGCACAAGAGCGAAGGCAGATTTCTAGGTTTAGGTAACAAGGCACACAATCCAATTAGGGGAAGTGAAAAGAACAAATTATCTACACTTCAACGCAAGATTCTTCCCTGGCATCAGTGTGTCGCGAAGTTAACTGAGTTGTTGACATTCGGCAAGTTCCTTTGTTGTGGTATTTTTTTCCCTTCGCCACAGTGTTTAGGCGGAATGTTTGGAACAGGCCCAAAACGGTCCCATCATCTATCTCTACAAAAGCTATTAGAGACGTCACGTGGTTGCATCGCATGAAAAGATAGTGGAAATGAACCGGTTGAATAATTTACGCGTGGTTTAACTGGTTTTCGCTATGGTACAACAGGTCCATTTCTTTTTCCACGTGACTAACAATTACTGGAGTGTGAAACTTGTGATATTGGCGACGATTAGATAGGGGAGGTGGTTGCCCACCCTCCTCTGCTTTTTAGAGGAATAATTAAATTTGTATTCCCTTTTAGCAACCGGAAACGAGGATTTATAAGCGAAACATTTATATAAATCCTTTCGTTTTATTACTGTACTGTATTTCCTTTCGTTTCTTTAATTATTAAAACATTTACTTCGTAGAAATATACATAAAATGCAATGTTATACATAAACATTGACACGCATGTGTCTGCAACCGCATGTTAGACACGCATGAGTCTAACAACCACATTAATATGGTTGTTAGACTCGTTCGTGTCGGCTAATCGTTTCGTAAAGCATAACAGCAAACAGTGCAGTGGAAATTCGTGAAATAGGTACAGTAAGTGTTACGAGAATAGGTACCTAATGTGGATGAATGTGTGGAAATCTGCACCAGGGGTGAAAACAAAAACACTTAAAGTAGTTTAAGCAAAACGATTAAGCATATGAAGGAGAAACTTATTTTACAGTGTATATCTTTTATTACTGACAATATAATCGAATGTTTTGATTTGAACGCCTAATTAAATGTCAATTAGATCAAGTGATTTATAAGAATATTTTTATATTCCCTTGTATATTTTGAAGTATAATGGGGTATAAAACAAAGCCTCTTGAGTAAACTCATTAGTTGGAATTTAACTAAATATTATTTTTTGTTGTTTATTTTAAGCAAATCATACTTTTTTAATGAACTTATTACTGATCATTGATGATTTTAATGAATCTATATAACATGCATAATAATTCATAATAAATGCAAAATTTTAACACATAGCTAATTATTTAACTTTTTTCATGTACAATACTGTTCCTTTCATGAAAATAATATTTTACAGTATTAATAATTTTTTTTAAAATAATACCCACTAGTATTAAAATTAAATCACAATGATGTTTGTATAAAATGGCAGTTTTTACATCTCTATTCAAACTCATTTAGAAAGCGACGAAAACGTAAAATTTGTAGCTAAATTTTAAAAATTTGTGTGTCTACTTCTTATACGCCCTCCCTCCCATAATTTTTATTGCCTAAATTTTCACCCCTCCCGACACTTCTAATTCCCAAATTGCTTCTACTGCTGAGTCGAAATTAGTATTGCAATTGATAAGATAAGTAGAATTTTTAATTGTAAACTTTGCTTGAGGACGAGAGCTAGCATCCTTCAATATTTATAATAGCAGTTATTAAATTAGTTTGATTTTCCTTAACTGGCTCTTTCTTGAACGAATATATATTAGTTTCAGTGGTTTGGATTCGAAGTAGCTAATCAGGGGCGTTCATTTTACATTTACAATATCTTTTTAAGTAAAAAATATTAACTTTATGTTTGTATCTAATGACCTTCTGTTTAAACTTTTGCATTGATTGCAGATTTCCTTTTCTTTAAATTTTCTTCCGCGTACGATTCACCAAGCAGTTACTTTTGAATATTTTTAATATTCATATTGTCAAACCGTTTTCTCAAAGAATTCTCTAGCCACGATAAGTTCATTCCATATCATATGAGATTAACCAACGATTCTGAAATATTAAAGGAATAAAAAACAGTTAATATAAAATGTCGGAAATCATTTTAACTACTTTCGAACGATAGAAATGATCACAATTAATATATTGTCAAACTGTTTTAGAAAAGGCCATATTAATCGAAATTAACCTTTACTTCTCATATATTAAGAGTATAAATGTCTACTTATATAAATTCTCGTGAATTTTCTTACTACTTCAGAACTAATTAAATGTTTATATTTCTTTTTCGGTATTCATATTTTCAAACCGTTTCCTCCGCCAAGTTAAGAAAATTCTTGATTATAATCTAACATTAGCAAACATTAAGAAAATATAAGTATGTTTATACAAAATATCAAGAAATTTTTTACTGCATTAAAACGAATTAAATGTTTCTTAGAACAAAATACAAACTTTTTCTCACGGTTCTTCCATCAAAATTTCACATTTACCTGGTTATTGATAAGATATGTAAAAGGAACATGATAAACAGCGTAACACATGTCAAGAACTAAAGCTATGAAAAGCCGAACCCTTTTTCACAGGACGCCAAAAGCAAAATTTATCATTGGTTTTCTGACAGCCTCGTTCTATAAACGCCACGGGCCAAAGGTATACTTTTCCGAGAGCTGAAATGTCACCAGAAATTGATTTTGAGAAAAATAGGGAAAATAGATTTTCATACTGAGAAATCTACCATGTTTTCTTAAAAAAGTATTTGAACAAATATCTGAATTTATAAATTGCATTAATGGAGGGGGTGCATTTTCAAATGGTGTTTTAAGCATTTTCTTCTGGCTGTTATGCTTCGGGAGCGAATTAAATTTCTTGAAAAAATAATTTTGAATTCATAAGGTAACAAATTTCTTTAATGCACTCAGATACAAGCGGAATGGTGTAACATATTTCATTTGTGCCGTCGATAAAATAACTCTGCTTTAAAAAGTTTTACTTAACATTGAAATCTCCTCACTTACAACATTTTGATGAAAATTATAACAAATTATCATGTTTCTAAAATCTAAGTATTTTTCATTTTTATTTCATCTATTTACACTACTTTGTTGCTGTTAATGTAATGTGTTTAAGTTCAACTACCATTTGAAAATGTTTAATATGCATATTAAACATAAAAATATAAAAAGAACACTTCTTTATAATACGATGTTCACATATGATAGGGAATGGAAGTTTTAAAACGATGTACTAATTTAACCAAATTTTTTTCTTCAATGATTACAGCTTTACGCCACTTAGAACATTTTTTAATAGATCAAATAGAAGCTATATCATAAAGTTATTAACCAAAATAAATTTTTACAATATTCTGAGAATTTATGTTAACAAATTTGAAAATATATAAACCTTTTCAGAACGATTCTTTGAAACATTAACTTACTAAATAATATGTTGTTTACCCAACAACACTAATACATATGAAGTAAGATTTTTATAGGGAACTTGGATTTATTAAAGGCTTGATGATAATAACAAAAATTGCCTTGGTATTTTTTATAAATACTTAGATTTCAATAAAAGAGACAGTGGGATTTGTTATCGTCTTATTGAAAATGCAATTTCATATAAATTATATAACGTGTTCTCGCTCTCTCTCTCTTTGTATATATATATATATATATATATATATATATATATATATATATATATCCGCTTTTCCTTTCACCTCATACTTTTTGAATTAAAATTGATATCATTTGAGTTTAAAGTTTCCTCAATGGAATAAATGTGACGAATGTAGCTAAGATCAAAATTAGTAAGGAAAGTGAGCAGATTTAATAAATTACATTTCATAAGGAGCGGAGAATTCGGTACAAAGTTAATTAGTTAGTAGTGATTTATTGTTTATTAACATCGTACTTGCAACGTGAAGGCTGTTGGTAAAAGACCTCGTAATTTTGAACCTCCCTAAAATGGTGAGGATGATACTTGAGTTGGTCTCTCCCTCTTTAAACTTCCACACCAAGCATCGTGGGAACTTTGAACCTCGACGAGATTTAAGGTGCATCAGCTCCACTATATAGTGGGTCTTCAGTGGCATCTGACTTTTAACCCACTACTCGTCAGAAGCAACGCCGGTCGCTAAGTCACAATGACCATAAGGTTACGCGGTTACAGTTGGTTTGTAATAGAGATCAGATCATAAACAAGTAATATAAAAAAATTAAAGTCAATTCCTACTTAAGTCAACAAAGAAATTTTTTATTTTATTTACTTTTTATTAAATAATTTCAATTAATATAAATATGTATGTACGTATGACAGAATCACAATATTAAGTGGAAAAATAAATTTTTTTTCCAGCGATCTACACGTTTCGTCACTAACGGTATTTATTCCTAAATTTATATCCTGCTAAATATCTTATATAAGAGAAATTTTTTTCTCCCATCTAAAACTAAAATTAATTATTTGAAAATCAAATAAAAAAAATTTATGCTTCTACGAGATTCGATCCAAAGGCATGACAATTCTACGCCAAATACCTCTACCAACTTTGCCATTGCAAGACAAATGGCATAGTCATTCTCCGGTAAATTAAATGGTTGGAATGCAGTTTAGCTCAACCACCCTTGGCGACAGGAATTATTTGGTGGTATTTTGCCAAATGGGGCTACCCCGGTCCTCTTCGCGGACTTAACGTTCAGCAAAAAAAAAAAAAAAATCGCCAAGTTTGGCAATTTTTGAAATCGTGCTAAGCGGTTGGGCTAAACTGTATTTTCACCAATTAAATTTAATTAAATGAATTGAAAAAACTGTATTAACATCAAGTGTCATCAACTACTAGTTTAAAAAAAATGTATTTGAACTTGAATGGATGAATAAAAAGTATTTTATTAATGATTGAAAATTTGAACAAGATATGTATAGGGAGAGTGTGAGCTAATAGTAGGAATTTAAGAAAAAAGATTTTGTAAAAGGTCAGTGAATCGAGCACTCACGTAATGCTCTACTAAGGACTCGAACCCGATTGATTGAATACTGATTAATAATCTTCATAATGTTTAATTTCAGAATCAGACACGAATAGGGATTCTTAACACGAATATAATAGGTTAAGGATCATTTTTTTTTATTTCTTCATACATCTGAATAAAATAATTTTGTTACCATCATTTTATGATTTTCCATTCATTTGATTGTACTAATTGATGAGTTTTACATTTTGAGAATGGAAGATGAAGAAAGTAAAATCATGTTATTAAAAAATGTAATGTAAATTTTGAACGCTTAGATTATTCAAGAATTTCTTAAAAGAGATTCACGAATCCTTTTATAAAGGCAAGATTTGGTATAAGATTTTTTGTTGTTTTTTTTTTTTTTAAGAAAACAAGTTCTAATTGAAAAGGAAACAGTTCTAGTTGTGGATTATTGTAGAGCAAATTTTGAAAAAAAAAAAAAACCATCTGGCTTTCTAACCCTTCTAAAAAAAAAATAATATTCGTTTATTTGACGTCAAATGTATGCGTCATCAAAGCGAAATTTTTTCTTTTCCGAAAATTAAGCAAATACCCCTTTAGCGTTATTTTCATCCACTAACGTACCTTTCTAGTAATGAGTTTAATCCCAGCAAATATATTTGGCAAAAACATTCGTTTTAAAAATTAATGAGCATATGCGATGCATTAACTTAATGGATCAATTTTTCTTCTTTGGCTAGTACTACCCAAATATTTTATTTAATCAAAAAATAGAAATTATTTTATTAAATAAAATGGTCTCCATTTTTAAAGAAATGATTTTAATTACAAAGAAAATGATAACCCTTATCATTATTTTTTTTAACTTATTATCGTGAATTGGGAATAGAATATTAAACTTAAAAGCAAGCTCTAACCAATGAACTTTTTAAGAATAATTAATATATTTACAGCAATCCAATCGAGTATAAAATAGTCTCAAAAATGAAATAAACTTCACTAAATTAGTGTCTGACCTCACTTCATATTGGTAATAGGGAATTAATATATGCTTAAAGCATTTTTAATGATAAAACCTTGCATATATGCATATTAAAGTAGCATTTATGAACAAACTTTTTCTACATAAGCATAAGAAACCATTCGAAATAATTTTCTGAAAAGTAATAAGCTTACACTAGGAACCATTGCAGAGTAATTACATATAAAGAGCTGCGTAATAAATTCTCTAGATTAAATTTGAATTAATGATGTTTATTTCGAAAATACAGGAAAGCATCGTTTTTATTTCAATGTTGTTTGTAAGTATACATTTTATATTTTAAATATTATCTATTTGAAAACGTTGAATGAAGTATTAATTAAAAAAAAATACTTTTTTCTTATGTTTAAAGATTTTTGATATAAATAAACTCGATTAATTCCTCTTCATAAAGCTACTACTGTTTTTTTTTTCTTTCATTTTTGGGTTCCTTAGCTAAGAATAAAACTACACATTATTTTATAAATGTAAGTAAAAAAAATTAAATCTAACATTTAGACTAAATGCTTCCAAAATGGACTAAACTGTTTCCAGATAATTTTTAAATGTAAGATATTGTATAATTTATAAAGCCGTAAGACGTGTTTCACAAAGATTCCTAGATATTATCGATAAAATAAGTACCATAAGAATCGATAAAATAAGTGCTTGCTTATTTATAAGATGCAAGCCCCGGGCCTCAAACTACATTAATTGTATGAAAAAAATAAGGAAACTTAGAATATATGAAAATTTAAAAAAATATATTATTCAAATTTGAAATTGTAATTATTTTTTGTATGGAATGTTATATTTATAAGAACTCAGCAAATGTTTTGTGTATAAATGTAGTAGAATGTATGCCAATTGTACGTCGAGTGTAATGCACGACTTAGTGCTATTATTATTAATTCCTCATGCATAATTATTGATGTGATTTTCTTTATACATAAACAGATACTTAAGTATACAGGTACCTTAATGTTAAAATATGAATCTTCCAATGCTTTTAATTTAAAAAGTTACTTAATCTAAACGTAAATAAACTCAATTTTCATCGTCGAAAATGTTTCAGTTGCCTTTACACGCTTCAGTCTCTCTGCATGATAAATTTAATTTATTAAAGATATATCAGTGTGGTAATAATACAAATCTTAAATGTAAAAATCTTGATATAAAGAAATATAATATTTAATTTTAGTTGCTGCAGCAGCTTAGTGGTTATTGTAGCGGATTCGTGGCCGGCAGTGTTCATTTAGTCGTGGATTCAAGCCACTAAAAATCCGTCTTGTAGCCAGGACTGATGCACATTATATCTTTTGAGGCTCAATGTCCTCCCTCGACGTGGTGTGGAAGTTTGGAGAGGGCGGTGCCAGCTCAGATGTCGTCATCGTCACTTGACCAAAGTTCAGAATTACGAGGTCCGTTACCAATAGACCTCGTGTTGCTTCTCAGTGCGATGTTAATAAAACCAACCAATAATTAGTTATCATTAGCTAGTTTTAAAAAAAAGCTGATTATTTATCATCAAATTCGAGGATTCCCTGCTTCAAAACCTTTCTTCTTGAATTATTTTGATTCAAACCAGCTAATTATAAGCTGAATTCTTTCTCTCTAAATTTATTCCAAAAATTAAAATGTTACATTACGAAAAAAGAACTTTCTGCTAGAGCACCCGTACATTTAAAAATGAAAAGCAAAGCAAACAATTATGAACAAACGCACAAGAACGTTTTTTTTATTCTGGCTTATCTACCAGACTTCTGAATAACTCCAAGACAAAAGCCAAGCGTCAAATTAATAACTTTTCCATTGTTTAAGAGAGTGGTAGGAATGCATAGAATTAGAATTAACCTTAGATGCGTTAGATTGCAAAACTTTCGAGTTAAGCAAATTAAAACTCTTTAAAAGAAATTCTATCTAGGACAATCTTCCCTTTTACTGTTCCTCTTTCCTATTAAAAAAAATTTCCGTAAGTTTTGTTCTGGATACGAAGAAGAAAGTTAAGTGAAAAAAGGACGGGAAACAATTTTTTTTCCCTCTAAAAATAGAAGGTGGAAAATAGGAAGAAAAATATCCAAACTTTCTCCTTTCCTAATTTTGCTCCAGAAGCTCTAGATAGCGGTGCAAAATTGCCCAGAGGTAATTTCGTCTGATTACGGTCATTAGGGTTTGAAATATTCGAGATAGCAGCTACTCTTCGTCTTGAATGGAAGCAATCCACGGCACATTTAGGAGTGTTAAGAGTTCACCGAAAAGAGTTAAATAACTCGCGTGCAGAGAGATGAAATTCAGTTGAAAACCTCGCACCAGAGTCATTATCAATGCAGGAATATTTGTATAACACTAACAATGACTTTGAATTATACTACTTGCATTTTGTATCTTTTTCGACGCATCATATATATTTGTTCAAAAATTTGACTCAAATAATACATAGTTAAATATTACACTGAATCAAAAAAATAAATATTTTTTTTATTCTTAAAATTTTGATTTTTTTACTGTAATTTTACGTATTGTAATAATTATCTGCTGACTAAGTATTAATTCTTGTGAGATAACATTATATTTTCTTCTTTCATACCAATTAATAGATTTTATAATAAATAAAATGTAATTTATTACATCCAATTACATTTAACTAGATATATCAGTCATTTTTTTTTTGTGTTATTAAATATTATTTTTTATCGTTACACTTTTAGATCGATCAAATATACAAGATATTTAAATTGATACATGCCATTGTGATAATATTAAAATTATGTCAAACTGAGAAAAAAAAATGTTAATAGGTATTTGCATATCATCCTAAAGCACAATAAATGGCCACAATGATCGAGTGTGATCATGGCTTGTGCCACTGATATTTCATTCATACCGAACGTTCCAGTCACTATTCGACTAAGAACTTGCCATATAAAGAATCTGATGGGTATTAAATCTGTGTAAACGTAAAGGTCTCACGTAGGCGTGGTCTGAAGAGTAGGGTGAGAGCTCAGATATCGACTACGCCACCTGACAGTGTTTCGAAATTATAAGGAAAACCGGTGGACCTGAAAAAATGATCTAAGCCTTATTTGTCGAGTTAGAGTCTACATAATCAAATCTTCTACTAATTATGTGTCCTCAGAATTAAACCATAGGTTAAACGAACATTTCTAACAATCTGCCCGATTTTGTCAGTGTACAATTTTTATCCAATTATTCGTCCGTGAATTTCCCGCCTTTTAAGATAACCGAACATTTAAAAAGGTGACTTAGGGTTAGTTTAATATCTGGGCATTTTCTACAATCAATATATGTCCTTTCACCTTCGCAATCAATCTTCTTAGCTCTAAAATATGATGTTCTAAGCATAATAAGACGTTCTGTCACTGCTCTATGCTCGTTACTTTTGCATATAAAAATATTCCTTTTGATGTGAAGATCTCAGTTAATATTTTGCAATCGCATTCGCTTCAAAGCGTGCGGCTAAAATTTCTTGTTTGAGCGATCTTGTCTTCTTATCCAATTGATCCTTCATCCCATTGCCTTCAATTCTGACATATATAAGTATCTAATGCATGTCATAGAGCTTTATCAGATTTTCTAGAGTTCTTAGATGAGAATATATTTCTCTAGTCAACCAGGTGCCACCTCGCTTAATGGTATCCAAAGTAGATCTTCGATCACAAAACATCATCAGACTGTACTTTATTTTCATAGCCCAACGCCCATGGATTCCCTCGAAGGAGCCTGTAACCCCTGGAGTGTTCGTCCTCAGGTGGCGGATTCAGAAATGCCCCAATTGGTTTCCAATAAGTGGTAGAAGGGATATAAATACTTTCCGCGAATCAAAGACGCAGAAGTCGAACCTCTCGGGGCAGGGGATTTTTTGGGTTAGATACTAGCACTGAATTTCAAGTAGTCAAGAAATCCTGGATGAAATCATAATAAAAGTAACAGTACCAAAGGGGCTAAGGTTTACTGACAAATAATCATCAGAAACTATTAAAATACTGTTTCAATCAATCAATCCGGACAGTTCCCAACATCAGTCAATATTTGCTTATTACTTTACTATTATCTTCAGTGATTTCTTTTGTGATGTAGCTTTGGAGAAAGAGGTGTCAGCTCAGGTGTCGTCCTCGTCACTTGACCAAGGTCCGTCGCTAGTAACCTTCAGGTTGCTTTTAAGTGCAACGTTAATAGACAAACATCATTTCCAGTATTGTAATTTATTGTTTATTTATCCATATGTAAGAGATATCTATTACACAAGCCATACGGATAAGTACATGATTCTTTAAAAAAAATGGAAGAGAGTTATTTTGTAAAATTTTCTTGTCGAATAAAAATTACAAGTGAAGCATATAAATATTTTTATATTTTTGTAGCGTACGAACCAGGCCAGTCTCCTATCATTACGGAGCCCAAACATTCTCCTTCTAAAAATAAATAAATGCTCTTGACAGTGGCTATGCTTCCTACTGTAAACTATGGAAGCTAGCATTATAAAAACGAAATGTACTAATAATAAACTATTGTAGTGAGAGCGCTTGAAAATGGTGTTTCTAAATTGAGAAGTACTCTATTCATTAAGCGTCAAATAAGTAATCAAAATGAACTCTTTTGTTATTACTGTCAAATCCAAACACCATCACCCTTCAAGCAAATTTTTGGCTACCATCCAGATCTGCTCAAAAGAAAAAGTTCTTTTTTTTTTACTCCTAGACTTTTCGTAAGGAATTAAGGGCTTCTAACAATAAAAATGGTTGATTGCTTTGTAATGGGTAAAGAATTAGATTTATTTCGAGGTAGTGCTGGGCTTGACACGAGCGATACATAATTTGTAAAGACTCTCTTCGAATTGAGCAACATTTTTTTTATGAATCAAATGCTTCGATTGTGTGGAACAGTGTCATATTAGTTTCTTAATTATTCATTTCAAAACAAAATTATTAATAATGATTTGTTTGAAATGTGTACAAAAGTATAAAAAAGTTGTTTAGTATATACGTAGGAATAATTTAAAGAATGTTTGAAATCATATGAAATGAAATATATATACAGTTAAAACAAAAAAAAAACTTGTTTTCTTTCTAAGAGCAATCGATAATTCTATTTTTGCTTCTACTCGTATTTTATGAGAGTATTTTGTGAGTAACAATCCTATTTACGATGCAAACAGGTTGCATCAAACGCTTACTATTTCTTTCTTCATCCATTACAAAGGTTGATTTCTTTGTAGCTTCTCTATCGTACTTCGGGAGGCCTTATAAGATATTACAGCTCGCCAACAAAAAGAAGAATCATTCAGTTGTTCTAAAGTAATTTTTTTTTTATTTTGAATCCTCTCACAAAAATCTTCGCATTGATCAATCTTCTCCACAAAGTTTTTATCCAAAACTATTTTTTTACCAATTGCCAGATTCTGATAAACAAAAGAATCTTTTTTTAAAAAAAACTAAGGCTAGAACTGATACAAATCGAAATGTTACTGATTAAAAATACAAAAATATAAGTAGTGAAAAATATAAGAATTAAAATAAAATAATAATAAGATAAATCTAATAATAATAATAAATTGAAACAGCAATATTTGGAAATATTTACGTGATGTTAAATATTCAAAAATACTTCTTCGAAAGAATTTGATAATTATGTGCTATAGCAGAGCCACTACAAGTTAATCACAAAAATACTAACTGAGTGATTGTTAATCGTACGTCGCACTGAGAAGCAACACAAAAGCTAATGGCGACAGTAATTCGTAATTTTGAACCTCGGTGAAGTAACGAGGACGACACCTGTACTTGCACCTCCTACTTCAAACTTCAACGCCACGTCCCTGAGAGGACCTTCACAGATTTAACGTGCGTAAGCCCAGCTAAAAGTGGTCTTTAGTGGCATCAGGGCTCCAACCCACGACTCGATTAAAGCAACGGCAACCGTGAGTTAGCATCCATGACCACAAGGTGACCGAAGTCACACAAAAATACAAAATCAGCAGAGATGGGAGTCGAGTCCAATTATAATAATAACCAAATATTTTGATCAATTTTCTTAAAATTCAACAGTTAATTTTACTTTCTGTGTGGTTAAACTGCATAACATAATTTTTAACATACTTTTTTCAGTATTTAGAGTCCTTATAATGGCTTTAATTTACAACCTCTCTTTCATTTCGTATGTATTACTAACGCGAATTCTTCAACAGGGAACCTTTTACGATTAAATTACATTTAAAGAAGAAGAAAGTTTGACGCCAATGACTTAACCGTTTTATTACCCAGTGTCAATTATTTCCCCCGACTTCCTGAATAACCGATTTCAACGAAACTAATCAACTTAGAGCCAGTTATTTATTTTATCTGTCTCTTGAATCAAATCATTCAATTAACTTTTCCCGACAGAAATTCCATTCAATCAGGAAACAAATTTCAAGACGTCGGGCTGCTTGGCTATTCCCATGCAGGCCAAACATGAAATAATGAATGACCCAATACGACCAGACCTTTTGACCGATCAATAGGATCCTTTTAACGCTTTTGTGGAGCAAGACAGCCCCGAGCTTGGCGAAAACAATAGACTCTGGTAATCAGCGGCGAAAAGGAGACCTTTATTTGTCCGCACCCTGCCCACCCTTCATCCGAGAACAGTTTCGATCTCGGGAACGGTCAAATAGTGTAAGGGGCTTCACTATTTGCATACATTTCTCAACCAACTGACGAAGCTGTCTTCCGGTACGTTTTGGAAATGAGTAGGTTGTGTTTAGTTCGAAAAATAGTTTGTGTTGGGGTTGAAAAGCACAACAGTTTCTTGATTGATGCTCCTTTTGAATTATTCTGAGGGTACCTTTCAGCATTGTTTGTGTGATTGATGGTTGCTTTGTGCGATTGTTTAGTTTTATTTTTATTACTTACATGAGGAGGTTTCTGTAAATGAAAATTTACATAAGCCATGTTATGCGTTTAAATGGGATTTAAAATAGCAGCAAAAGCTTTTACGGGAGTCCGTTTGAAAAGCAATACACTTAAAGATGAAAGAAAAGAATGGGGTATTGTTAACAAATCTTTTATATTGCAGAAACCGTTCTGTCGAGTTCATAACTTTTTCATTTCTTTCACTTTAAAGAAAACTAAGACGCCTTTGACAAAGAAAAATTAGTTTATTTTATACCAAGTCTAAGAGTATATCTATTACTTGAATTGTCTATCATTTTATGCATTCTAATCGCAAATCTAAGATATTCAACTTAACTCCGAGATCAGATGAAGTAATAAAAATGATCACACGAAATCAGTTCAAGAAGGAATTCAATTACTTTTCAAGGCCTTGTTTATAGTTTCTCTTAAAAGGAGATTTGCTAATCCACTGTACCTCAACGTGAACACAATAAATTCCATTAATTTCAGAATTTATTCTTTCCCGGATTCTCGGATCCGATGAAAGCTAATCCAAAATGGAGAAAACTATGACAGAGCAGCATGATATCATAATCTCTGTAGTTCAGACAGAAACGCAAGTAATTCTCACCCACTACTCAAAGCGTTCACACTCTTGCTATCTTTTTAATACTTCATTATCTTCCCCGTTCTATCACTGCAACTTTTTCGCCCTCATATTCAACTCTCTGTCGCTTTGGTACGACATTTTTTTTTATATATATTCACTCCACTTTTAAAAGGTACCTGAGTTGCTTAACCATGTTTCATTTGGTTGGAAAGGAACTAGATACTTAAATATAGAGTGTAAAAAAGAAACCTCAGATGTTAATTAAGGGAAGGTTCGTGAATAGTCCGTATTTCGAAGCTTAAATAATCGTAACTGCTTTAAATTAAATGCAATGGAAATCAATATCTAATGTTCAGATATGTGCATTTTTTTGCATCTGTTATTACAACGCAAACCACATTTACAAGCATTAATAATCCTCAACTAGCATTGGAGTTTCCTCTAGATTTAAAGTGCCTCACGACGAATGTTTAGTGGCATCAGGGCTTGAACCTATAACTCGATGAAAACAATGCCAACCACGAGTCTGCGACCATGATCACTAGGCTACAGCTTCCACATAAACTTAACTAAATTAACTATCAAATAATCTCTGATCCAGTATACATATACATACACAGACATACATATATGCGTGTGTCACATGTGAGTGCTTCTATTATTCGAAAGAAGAACAAAATCTCGATATAAAAACAAAAATCTGATTTGTTTAGGAATATTTTTCCATTTCCTGAAACGCACCTTATTCAAATGTACTCGAAATCCACAAGAAAAATATTAAATCTCTACCGTTTCCACAACTAAAGTAAAAATATATACAGGTTTCTCTCCGTCCTTTCCTTTAAAAAAAATCCTTTCCCTTCTCAAGAAAATTTTCCCTCCACTTCCCCGAGTTCGAATAGCACTTGACAACTGAATTGAAATGTGAATATTTTCTGGACTCTCTTACCCCCGTGTATCAATGTGACAGAGATCTTTTTAAGGTTTCTTGCCACGATCCAACGCTTGCTATTGATCTTGCTCGACCTTTCAACATGAAAGACTGGGGAGAGGGAAAACACGTACCGCAGCCCCCTTTTTCCCGCTTTCTTATTTTTGATTAAAAGAGTAAAGGGTGTATGTCAGGAATGATAAAGTGTCGACCCCCCCCTTCCCAACGTGTCAAAAATTGTCCTGCTTCCGCGCCCTCTATCCGGGGACTGTGACACCAGTCCGGGCACAAAAGCAAACTTTCCCGTCAGTTGCCGGATATGGAATTTGCCGGAAGGTCCTGCAGAGATTTCTTAGCAAAGTTTTACTTTTGTTGTGCACCCCTAAAATACGAAGGATATTTTGTTGTACTTTCTTTACAAATCTTGTACATACATATATATATATAGTTAACAATCACAA
>BMAW01068437.1:14617-34530 GCA_019974015.1 Nephila pilipes
TTTCAGACAGCTATAGCTTTCCCGGAGCCCATTCTTTTGGTGTTTTTCGCGATCGATAGCTCTAGGTCTGCAGCAGATAGATGTTTCTAGGAATTTGTCTTGTGCAATTCAGATTTTTTTTAAATGAAAATAAGCTGCAGAATTGTAATTATTTTTATTAAGTTTATCGTTGAAAATAAATAGTGAAAAGATCAAAAAGTAGTTTTTATTTATGACACCAAAATAAAGAGCTAGTAAATAATAAAGAATAGGTAATCTAAGAGTTATTTATTTTTAAGTATAATTATTTCAAGCAGTGCTTGTACCTGCTGATTGGATCCAAACGGCATGAGGCTTGGGAGCAAAAGATATGAGAACCATTTTCAGAAGAAATCTATGCTGATGCTAGATCAGGCATGGCCTTGGGCATGCTTTACAGACGAAATACAAAAGTCGGACAAAAAAAAAATTAGAAACCGGTTTAATAGTTATTTCTGGACACCATAATAGACTAATTAAAACTTTAGACGCCAATTTCAACGAATCCTGCGCTGCACTAATGAGAGAGGAATTGAACAAATGGATGAAAAATATTGGCTGCAATCTAACACCAACAGGAATAGTCAGGAAACAATAATTAGCGAAGTTTGCAATGAGAAAACAAGTTAGGAAATACAGGATAGAAAGAAGTGCTTGCAAAGGTTTTAAAATTCGCTGCAACATGAATTGAATACGGGATGAATCAATTTATTATATGAGTTATTCTGATGATGATCAATTTATTATATGAGTTATTCTGATGATGATTAATTTATTATATGAGTTATTCTGATGAAGGAGTTAATGTAGCTGATTGTGATATATATAAAATGCGACGGATAATAAAATTAATGGCTTCTATTACGATCGAATTTTTATTTATTTATTTATTTTTAAATAATGAAAAAATATCCTTGATGAAAGCGTATTTCCAAATTTTAATCTCAAACAATCAGAGAGTTACTACTCATATAAAAATACTGTTCTTTTGTAATCCTTTCTATCATATGTCTTACTAAGTGTTGTAGACAGATTTTATAGAACCAGACTGACATCCATAAAGTGAAAGGAATGTGCTTATAAATAAGGTTATTTAAAATGAGCTTTGATGTTTTCAATTCCTAATAAATAATTAACGATGAATAAATTCTTCTTCCTCGTTTCAGAATCATGCTTATCTTCCTGCAAGAGCCATTCAAGGTCATTTCCGAAATCTCAATTCATATTCATGATTCACTTTTTAACATAATTTGAAACATGAATGCATATTTTTATTTTGTAAAGAAGATTTTGACTTCAATATCAGAATATTTATGGCAATTTAGAAAATGGTTTCCCTGCTTAATGGTAATGTTTTAAAGTAAAACTCAGTTACTTACTTTAATAATCCATTATTTTTCCTTAAATCTGAGGATGGATCGTATTGAAATTTATAATGTCATTTTTTAAGAAATTGCAATGAAGAGGAAATGGCGACATGTATTCTATGTTCATTTAATTAAAACGTATTATCTTAAGTTATGTTATAGATGCAATAAAATAAAGATGAATGTTAATGTTCCTTTAAATAGATTACGAAAAGAAGTTCCATGGAAAATATTCCTTTAAATTCTTATTTCATTTTGGGCTCAGAATAAATTATTTTCTACAACTCTTCATTAATTTTATGTATTCCTTATCTTCTAAATAAAATTTTCAGTAGAACAATTCTGTATAATTAAAACAAATTTTACAGTTCAGTTTGCTACAATAATCCTTTAACATTTTTTTCAATATAGAGAGTTTGCTTGCTAGCAATTACAAGCTCCCGAAATTTTTTAAGCATTCATTCAATTTTAATTTCAAATAGAATACAAGATAGTTATATGGTGCATTCCTTTTCATATTGAATTTAACTTCATGCATCCATTTTTATACTCTGTGCCTCACAATTCATGAATTATCAAAACTGTTTTAATATATTTTTATAGACAATGATATATGTGATGAGTGCCTCGTACTTGATATATATTTTAAAAACTGCTTAAGTTGTCTTCAAGCAAAATAAACTGCTAGGAATAATAATAGAATACATATCATATTTTGACATGTATTAAAAACCTCTGATTTTTTCGGCATAAAATTAAAAAAGGTTTCCCGAAATTTCCTTTTTATTTTAAGGTACTTAAATACATAATTTATTTTTAAAAATTATTACATTCCTTCACTCTTTAATCTTACACATAGACGTTGAGTGCCGACAATAGGTTTGCGGCATTACAAATTATGAACTTTTGATTTTCGGGGAACTGAGTAATTTGTTAATATCTATAATACAATTCACGTATAAAAAAGGCAATAATTTTGAATCTAACTTTTAATAAAAGAAGTTTTCTTGCGTTTAAAATACGGTAATAGTTTTACAAGAACAATATCTTGCCTGCAATAAGTAGTGCTATTAAAGTGATATAAAGTGACAAGAAAAACATTGGAAGGAATAAAGTTAAATTCTATATTTCAATCGTACTTGGAATATCCGCAAATAAGAAACGTCATATCAGCAGTGATGGCTTGTAAATATAAAGTCGTTATGGTAAAGTTTCAGCAATTTTGTAATAATTGCTTAGTATAAGGTGATACGAATATATATATATATATATATATATATATATATATATATGTATAAGACCTGTTAAAAACATGGGTTTGAACATGGGTTTTCTTTCAAACTTCACACTTTGCGTAATATTCTTTTTATACCTTAAATTTTAAGAGCAAAATGGAACGTTGTGTCAAATTGAATTTATTAAATAATTAGTTTTAACAATTTATTTTATTAATTGACGTTTATTGAATTTATCATCTAAAATAAATACGTATAAAGTTTTTTAGCTCAATTAAGCATTGTGTTAATCAATTAAGCTGCATGTAATTAAATTTAAAGGAAACGATAAACTATTAAACGATGAATTTGGCAATCATTTGGCGATTTGGGGAGAAATTTTGCGTAAAAATGAAATTTCTAAATAATTAAATTTAATCAATTAATTTTTATTAATTATTGTTAAGTTATCGTATTGTCATCCAAAACAATCATGTATAGAACATTTCAGCTCAATTGAGCGATTTAAAATGAGAGAAAAAATTTTAAATTTTGAACCTGACACAGTTACAATGTGAGTTAAAGGAAACTAATTAAAAAGAAATTTTATCGACAAATTTGATTGAATTCTAAGAAAAATTTCGTCTTTTAGGATGCAAGGAGGCTATTGTTAAAATATTTAAAATTAGCATAAAATAAATATTTTTAAAAAGAAATGTATAAACTAAGTAAAATATCTTGTATTATAATAATAATAAAATTCTACACTTTATTTCATTCACAAAAATGTAATACAGGATTTCAAAACAACATAAATTATTCAAAAGGAAATACTACCTTATATTGACATTACAAAGTATTCACGACTTTCATTTGAGCTATATGTGCTAAAGGAAAACTTTTTCATACACCACGTAATAATGGCTTTCAAATTTAGAATTCCATTAAAGAATTTTTGTAATTTCTTCACATACAATAGATTTTGTGTACTGACATTAAAGAATTATTTGCGTTATATTAATGCAACTTTCTCACCAATTATAGCTTGTACTCAGAGTTCAGAGAAGAGAGTTGTACTAACAGTTCAGAGAATGATAGATATTACAAATATTAGTTTTTAAAATAGTAAGCTTATAAACAATTATTTGCGGTATATTAATGTAATGTTTACACCAATTGTAACTTGCCCTTTTAAACAACTCAGTAGCTTAAAAATATTACAACTTTTAGTTTTTAAAATATGGAATTTTTCAGCAAATCTTTGGAACATATTAATTTATATATATAACAATTTAACTTGCTCTATGAAACGATTCAGTAAATGTTAAATATTATAAATATTAGTTTGTAAGGTATTAAATCTTTATATATGAAAATTTCGTATCACGTTGTTTGCCCGCGATGTATTCCTAAACTAATGAACACCGATTTTAATGAAATTTTGTACACTGTGTGCAGTTTGGTCTAACTTGAGTGAAAAGGTAGTTTTTATCTCCATATATAGTCACAATATTTTTATTACATATTATTTGTTTAATTTGTGCTTTTAAGACTGTATGGCAACACACAATTCTTTAAAACGTTTGGTAACAATATTGTGTTAACAAAGCTTAAACTGTGTTTACTATAGTACTCAAATGTTGGTATTGATTCAATAGAAATTAATTTCAGTTAAATACTTTTGATTTCATTCGATAACATTAGAAATTTTTTAAAAGTAATGGCTAATAGGAAAAATCGAAGTTCTGTTCGAAAACATAAGTTTAAGAGAAACCGTTACATCAAGAATGTGGATGAGAAGAACACTGATAGATGTGTTACAGCTACAGTAAATGAATTAAAACTTCAGTCACATTCAAAAACAATTTATAATTTAGAAAATAAAGATCATAACATAATTTTAAAATTTTAAATAATTTTATTTCCTCATGTAATTGTCCTGAGTGTTTTCAAAATTATATAAAGCTTTTCGAAGCCTCAGTATTTGGCTCAATTTGATACTAAAATCTCCAAACTGTCAATAATTCATCTCATTTTGTACATCTTTAAAAGTAAACAAAATGCACAGCATCAATCTTGCATTCGTTTTTGGCTATTGGAAAGGGATATTCTGCTGCAAAAAGGCTGTGTTCAGCCATAAATTTGAACATTCCATCTAAGACAGCTTACAGATGTCTTGGAAAAAAAAGTTGGAGAATGTTTCCTGTAATGAGGCACATAAAGTTATAAATGAGGCTGCCACTGAGATTCACGAGAAAATAATTTTGATAAAATTGTTCATTGCGGCGTGTCAGTCACTGGAACATGGCAGCGAAGAAGACATATGTTTCTGAATGGATGTGTTAGTGCCATATCCATAGATACTGACAAAGATCTGGGCATTGAAATTATGTCAAACATGCGCAGATTTTGTCAAAAAAATCCTGAAGGTAGAATTACTCATAAGTGTAAGAAACATATGGGAACAACCGATGCCATGGAACCCATCGGTATCTATCGCATGTTTGAAAGATCAACTCACATGAGAAAATTAAAGTTTATGCATTTTTATGGGGATGGTGATTCAAAAAAAAGTTGATTCGATTAGAAATATTGGTACTTATCCGTTATATCGGCGCCCTTCAAATTACGATTACGCGAAGTCGTCGCCAAACTCGTGAAGCCTATCTTTTTATACAACTTACTTGGCTATATTTCTTAGTCACTTGGCGATTAATCATTGGGCGCCGGTATAATAGACAAGTACCGAAATATTTATGGTGAAAATAGTGTATAATTTCTAATAAATAAATTTCGCAATATTATCTTGAGCATTTTTAAATTATTAAGCATTTTCTATTTTAATATTTTTTTCCCACATACTCATGAAATTTATGTTGATTCATCTCTTTAAATTAATTTCTGAAAATAAAGATTTATATCTTTGGCTATTTTTGTTGCACAATATTTTGGAGTAGAGTTTAATGTAAAAATATTTTTTTGCCTTTTTAAATCAGTTTGTATATATGCAGTTTTCAATAAATCTTTAGAAGGCTCCATGGGATTATTTTGTGTAAATTACAATGGCTCTGATAATCCAAATTTCCCAAACTGTTATTTAATTATTAAGTTAAAAGTGAAAGTTTGACATCTGAATCAACACTGATTACTTTTAATAACAGGTGAAATATTTATATTCTGATATTTTTAAAGAATATTCATCTATAATTGTAGTAAAAAGGCGTTCGTTCGATTAATCGCAAGTTCTGGAAACACAGATGACCACGATCCAAAAAAAAAATATTTTAAATGAAATAATTCACACTTAAACTAAATCATTTTAACGGGGATGGGGAAGCCAAATACATATTCTAACAACGAAAATTCCAATCCAAACAAAAACAACTTTGTCTTCCATCGGCCAGAACCTCCGTCGCCAGCTCAATTATATCTTTCTCCTGTTCGATTTTACACAGCTTCTATTTCTCCAAACGATTTCAATACTTCCATTGCAATTTTATTAGGTGGTTGCCTCGGCAGCACAAAGTGAATAAATAAAAGTTTGAAAATGTGTGCTTGTAAACAAATTTCATACAAAAAGTAGCATGTTAACAGATATGGCTTGCAAACAGTAATATAGTCTATATTAGGAAGTAGCTGATATTGGTTTTGTAAAACGAGAATGACTGAAACGCAATAGCTAGTTCAAATAATTTATTTTATCAAAATAAATTATTTGTACTAGATATTGTGTAAGCATTACATTAGTTTGCATTATTGATTAGTTTACATTAGGCATTGCAATAGTTTGCATTATTGATTAGTTTACATTGCTGTAGCTTAATTACATAAAAACATTGCAATATTTTAATTACATAAAGTCAAAAAGCTGTACAAATATTTCTAAGTATGTAATTAAATCTATTTAAAATATAGTATGATGCTTAATACTTGACACTCCTGGATCAACAATATAGAATAAAAAAGCATTCAACGCTTTTAATAACGTATATATATAATGCATTCTTGTAATGCTTAAATCAATAATGTGTACACAATGCAATCTTACAAAGCAAATGAATTATTATTTGCAACAAATTTAAAACTGTTAATTCCTTTGATAAATAGATTGCCCCTGAAATGGAATTAATATTCTCTAATAAATAAGTGACAGTTAATATTTTACAAAAAGAAATCAATAATATTCTCGCCTGTTAAATATATTTTCATTACAGGATTGATTTTCAAGAACCTTATATAAATTAACTGTATAAAGAGTGATGCTCAGGAAATAATAAATTAACTATAGGGATATAATCGTACCACATGTTTGAATTCAAAATAAATTTAAGAAATAAATACCAGCCACCATATTTCACAATTACCCTGTCAAGGTAAATAATCTGCAGTTCAACAACTGCAGAAAGTAAACAAATTCCTTTGCGTAAACAAAAATATTTGTCTTCAGAGTCTAAAAATTAATCAAAAATAAACTCACTTATGACTTAAGAATAATACTAATAACCATAAATTTTCTTTACTTGCCTGTAATTATCTGTAATTAAGTCTTTTTTCTTTTTTTCATTTTTAACTGATTTTCCATGCAACATGCAGAAGGAGAAGGAGTATCCTTTCACCTAATTTACAAATTAATGACTAGGGTTGTTAAAGCGACTTCGACAAGAATTAATTTCTAAGAAATCTAGAGTACGTACAAGAAAGTGACTTAGTAAAGAAATACCGATTCATATTTAAATTGTCGTAGCGACCATGTTCTTTTTTTCTGAAAGAAAATTATTTAGTGATTTAGAGGTTTTCATGCTTACATTTTAATGATTCTTTTACCTCCATTGATATAAAGAACAGTATTCTGCGATTTTGTAGACGTCTAAGAAGTTTTGTCCTGTGCGGAAAGTAAGTAATTGATGTTACGTAAATTAAAAATTTACATAACCATGTACTTTCTTCGGAAGAAAAAATGTTGTGATGGAGGTTTTCATGTTTTGCATTTTAATTATCGTTGGATGTACTTTGATATAAAAACTCAATGTCCAGAGATTTTGTAGTCTTTCACAAAGTTTGGTTTACATTGAAAAGCAAGTAATTTAAATGATCAATTTCAAAAGCCATGCACTTTCTTCGGAAAGAAAATTGTCTGTTGCTATGAAGATTTTCATGCTAACGTTTTAATGGTATTTGTAAGTACTTTGTAAGTAAAAAGGGTAACTTGCGATTTTGTAAGCATTTACGAGGTTCAGTTTTGTGGGAAGTGAAAATAATTGATGTTAAGTAAAAGAACGATTTATTCAATGATATATATACTTATGCTGTAGCCTAAAACTTTTAAGATATTGTAGCGAAAAGAATGTGGTGATTGGTTATTAACGTGGTACATAAAAGTAACACGAAGGCAAGTGATAATGGACATAGTAATGCTGAACCTCGGTCAAGTAACGAAAATGACACCTAAGCTTGCATCTAATTTTTCAACTTCCACACCATTCCACAGGATTGAGTGATTTATTTCATTAAAGTCGCACTAGAAGCAATACGAGGGCCGTTGACGATAGACCTCGCAATTTTGAATCTCCCTCCCTCTCCAAACTTCCAAACTACATCAACGGGAGGTTATCTGGTCAACAGAGGTATTATTTTTTCATATTTAATGTGCATCAGTTGTTTTACATGGTAGGTCTTGATTGGCATCTGGGTTCGAACCCATTACTCAACGAACATGACGTCGGCCACAAATCCTTGAACATGACTACTAGGCTACGACGGCTGAAGTGAAGAAAAATGAATTTTTGAATTCTTTGCCATCAATATTATGCTTGTTTGTCACCTTTATTATATTATTATGAAACTAAGATTTCAATAACTTCAGGTAATTGAGACACTAAAGTGTTTCAAATTTCACTTTTTTCGATTTTACTATTGCGAAATAGAAAGCACTGCAGTAATTCCGTAATTATGGATCTATATGGAACAAGAGCCTTATCTTGCTTATAGAGATATCTATCCAAATTTCTTCGATTTTGAATTGACCGGGGATTGTTCTCAATATCACTTAAGTGCCGTATTTCACATTGAGATAGAAACTGCAACAGTTCAATCTTAGAGGTTGGCTTACGGACTTCAAGATAGTCCAGCACAGGCGTTGACATTCTCAACATTATATGTTGTATTAACTCAATTTCCGGGGTCAATAAATTTAGCCAAATCGCAATTTTTAACATGTAATACGCAAATTCTAACGGAGATTGATTTTGCTGTTTAGTCGAATAGAATTCTGCTTCTAACTGCGTACAGTCACGCACTACAGGAAATGCATCTTTTAGAGCTGCCTGTCTGTTCTCAAAGTCAGTAGCTTCTCCCTGTTTAAAGTGAGCACCGATCACATCATGCCAATCGCGTGTTTTGCCTCTTAAATGATTGCATAAATATGCGCAATGCAGTTCTGCCGGGATCTGGTGATATACAATGATATCATTAACACTCTGTAGAAATTCATTACATTCCCATTTCCATTGAAATACTTAATTGGAAAAATTAATTCTCCAGGTAGAGCTCTTTCTCTAGGGGTGGGAACGTTTGTGCGCCAGTGTGACGTCTGCCCGTTCCGGGTTGCCTCTTGTGCCCTAGCTAACTCGATTATTAAACACTAAGACACAATAGTTAAGTCAATCAAACAGACACTAGAACAATATTTACGGAATTTATTATCATCTATTTACTATAACAACAACTATTTATGCTCTACCGGGCAAGGATACTACTACCCTAATTCAACTCACCAATCTAACAGACTCTTACCACTAAGCCTTCCTCGACTGCACCTCAGACTCTGGAACAAATGTAGCACTCTGGAATAACTAAATCTCCTGAAACTCTACACCTTTAATCCAATCGCCTATTTCAACCCCTCTTTTCAACTCCTCCTTCTCTTTCAGCCTCTCTACCGCGACTTTCCGTCGGAGTTTATATATTTCCTAACTTTCCCGCTTCACTTCATTTCTACCTGCTTTCTCTCTACATATTCACGTTTCATTTTTGGTTGGGCAAAGGTTGTTTATCAAAAGCAATCAATCTTAATTAAAAGTCTCCAAGGTTAGTGAAGAGAAACCGCGAATAGCCCTATGTCACAAGTTCTTTCCAAGATATCCTCCTTATTTCATTAACTTCAATCAATGCTTCATTGCCATATTTAAGAATTGGTTTTATATAAATATTTTTGTAAGACAGAGTATCCTGGGTGCAACCTCATTCAGCACTAGCAAGTCTTTTTAAAATAGGTAATATTTTTTCAACTCTAGTCTGTCTGACATGTTCCAAAAAAATTTAATTTTCTATCTATTGCAACTCCAACGTATTTTGTATCATTAATTTTATTTAGTTTGGAGCCATCAATATATAAATCAACATCTGCCAAGGCATGTATCAAAGTAAAATACTGGTAAACAGTCTTTGATTTGTTGATGATCACATGATTATTCAAAGCCTATACTTGGCGAACTTCCAAAGCTTCATTCATACTATTCTGAAGTTGTCAAGTCTGGATGGTTACATGATTCCGTCCACTTAACTAAACTATCAGCGAACATACTCACCTGGATATTCGTTATCTCTTTCAATCTCTAAATAAGATCATTAACTTATAAGTTGAAAAGTATAGAGCTACTTACCGATCCCCGAGATAAGCCGATCTTAGACTGCCTGCATTTGCAATCTACGTGATTCCAACTGGTCTTGACCAATTTTTGCTCAAGAAAAAATAGTTTAAATGTGAATTCTGTGTAATGCTCTTTAACGCTGCTCCATATCTAACAAATAATACTATTTTCTAGTGAAAAATTTACCTTATAACCTATATATATATATAACACATCGATCAATAACTCCCGAGACTAACCCAGAGATGGCGCTCGTAGTAAACCAGTAACCAGGTCTTTCTAGAGTACTAACCTTTGCTTGAAGCGTGTCAAAATTTTAAGTCCATCGGACCAGGAAAAAGGTTTTTCCAAGGGTGCTGCGATTGCTGATGGAACAAAACAGCAACGAGTCGATGATTCAGAAAGTTGTTTATCACATCGCAAATAAAAAAAAGATTTCTGCAAAAAAAAATATTGGAAAAGTGTTGGGAACGATTACCACGCTAAAAGCATTTAACAAAAGGTGTTATGTTGATCAAAAAAATTGCAAAAAAAATGTTGTTTTCAAATGTTAGACCTGAGCATACCGATGTACATATATATATATATATATATAGATTATTAGGTTATTAGGTAAATTTTGAAGTTAAAATTATCATAAACATATTCAAAACCTATTTGAAATTATTTTATTATATTATATAAAATATAACTCTGAAATATTGCTACTTTCAAGAGAAATTTAAATTGCAAGGAACATTTTGCATTCAAAATGAGATATATAAATGTTTTTCTTTTAGTTAGGAATAAGAAAAATCTAATTTGGCAACATTTGTCAATTTCAAATAGATTTTTACACAAAAAAATATTTTTTTACTGTCGTAATGAAAAATGTCCAATTTAAATAAAAAATTTAATAAAGGAAAACCTCTATATTACTATTTCTTCTATTAATTTTTCTCAAAGATTTGGCATATTTTGTCGCATGTATTATTTTAATATAAATTTCATAATAACTTCAATATATACTGATGTCTTGTTTTTAGATCAAACTACGGAGTATCTTAATTTTATGAAGAAAAATAATCCACATATTAACACAATTTTAGGAATATATTATTTTTCTTCTGGTACCTGTACGATAATCGGACCTGTGGTATAAACATCTGACTACGGGGACTGCCGACATAGATTCGAATCATTTTTAATATTATTATAACTACTTCAAATAATTTTTATATTTAGAAGAAAGTTTTCTTGAAAACTATTTTGTTAAATTGTTGTCGCTTTATCCCATGCATATTTTCTTTATTCCTTGCAACTTAAAATTTAAAAAAATATTTTTTTTCATAGAATTCCACAAAAAGTTTGATAATAAAATGAATGATATGCATGGAATGATTACATACTAAGCAAATAATAAAAAATAAAAATCCATTTTGAGCTTTGCAGCAGATAAACAGTGTTTTTCTATAAAAAAACATACATCAGTTTCTCAAATAGTTTTTAGTTGACATTTTTTAAAATAAAATAACTGTATAATCGATATCCTTTGTATGATTCTTTTTGTTAAATAACTGAAAATATACATTTAAAGTAATCTTCTTTAAAGAAAATTGAATTTCAAGGAGCATTTTCAACATTTAAAAAAATTTGAGAGTAACGAGCGCACTGAAAACAAACTATTGAAAAGCACAATGCTCTGTAAATCATAATAAAAAGATGATAAACGTTAAAAAATTTGACCAATGTCATTCCTAATGTAAAAAAAAAAATTGTTAATGACAATTTTTCGATCAAAAGATGTTTTGGTTAATTTAGATGGTTAATTTTTCAGTATACTTTTAAATTTTTTTTTATTGCCCTGTTAGCATTAAGTTTTTGAGGCCGCGATAGCCTAATGGTCAAGGTTCCGGATTCGTGGCCGGCGGTTGTCGTTCAGTCGCGGGTTCGATCCCTGGCCGCAAAAGACCCGCCGTGTTGCCGGCGCTGATGCACTTTAAATCTGTTCGGAGCCCAAAGTCCTACCGTTGGTATGGTGTGGATGTTAGGAGAGGATGGTGCCAGCTCAGGTGTCGTCCTCGTTACTTGACCGTGTTTCAAAATTACGAGGTCCGTCGCCAATAGCCCTCGTGTGCTGCTAGTGCGACGTTAATTGAAACTAAGCTAGCATTAAGTTGCATTAGTCTTCGATTAATACATGTATATTTAATGATGTAAATCAAAGTTCCTCTGAAACAATGTACAAAAAAAAAATATTGTCTTAAGATTTTGAAAGTAAATGTTTAAATAATTTTTTTAAAAAAAATTGTAGTTCTTGTAAAGATATAGTACAGTACCTGAATTTCATTCTTAACGTTATGAACCCACAAATAGAAATGTTGTTTCATTCTGATTCCGTGATATCTATTTATTTAAAGTAATTGAATAGCATTCTACGTTCTTGTATAAAACACTCTACTTTTAAGTTGAATCAAGTTATTAAGAGATTATATATGCACATTAGTTTGAATTTGTCACAGAATGTCTGCTTGTTTTTAATATATTTTCTTTAACTCATATTATAACTTTGACTGGGTCACAATTTTAAAAGCTTTTTCTGACATTTTAAAGCCCCCAATTGAGCTGAAAATTTCTATACACGATTGTTTGGGATAAAATACGATAATTTAATTACAATTAATAAAAATTAATTGATTAAAACTAATTATTTAAAGAAAAAAAAATTGCATTAAGTTTCTCGAGAAGTTGTAAAATCCATCGCTTAATAATTTATCGTTTGCTTTAATTTTAATTACATTTATTAACATAATGAACATTAATTGATTAACATAATGCTTAAATGAACTAAAAAAATTTACACGAATTTATTTTAGATGATAAATTTAGTAAACGTCAAATAATAAAATTAACAAATTATTAAAACTAATTATTGAATAAATTCAATTGGATTCAATGTTCCCTTTTTTCTATTAAAATTTAAGTTATAAATAGATTATGTTAAGCAAAGAGTGAAGTTTGAAAAAAAACCCATATTTAAAAAAATTCATTTTTTACCTGTGTTATTTAATCTCAAAATGGCTGATAAGTCAATCTGATTCAATATTTCCATTAGCGTGACATGTGTGAAACATGAACGACAGATCTAAAACATTAACATTTAACCCGAAGGATAAAAAATTAGATCCTGACCTTATGAAAAGTAATAAATGTTTGTCAAATGACGATGATGGATATCCAGCATTATTTAAGCTGGAACGTATACATAATACATATTCTGAACAATAAATTGATGAAAATGAGGTGGAGTATCAAACAAACTGAACTAAAATCTTTGTTAATGGAAAATGTTAACTAAAGAAAATTTAAATTCAAACCACCAAAAGATCTTTAGTTTAAAGAGTTACGTTTACTCTCTCACTCTGTCTAACATAGAAACTAACATGTCTAACATAGTGAAATACAAACCTCAAAAAAAAAAAAAAAAAATCAATTAGAATCATTCTTACCTCCCCACCCCCAAAAAAGAGGCCACTGTATTGACTGAGAGGTTATTATTATTAATTTGAAACTTTATTTCAAAAACCTTACGGTATGTTTGCTTAAGCCATGCAAAGTATTCTGTTAATATTGTTTACATTGACAATTTTTGTAGATACACTATAGTCCTCATTAGTCTATCAATCTAAGGGCTTAAGATCATAATTTATGTAGCAATGAAATAATTTGTAATTTAAAATTGCTTTAGATTATCCTAAATAATTAACGTGTCAATTTGCGGTGTATTTTCTTCATTATTTAATTTTATAGCCATCTTAATATCTAATTAATTAATCGATAAGCTGAAAGTTCCAGTTGAATATACGTTGGAGAAAGACAGCATAGTTTATTAGCTCTTAACATACAATATGCAAGATTACTCTCTATCTCTCAAATCTTTTTTAACTCAGTTAACCTAGGTTTATATTCAATAATAAATTCATAAATTTTTAGTTTACCAAATCACTAATTCAGATTCAAGTACATCTGAATTTTAACAAATTTAACCATTTTTTTCTGATAACTAGTGACTTCGAACCAAAACGATTAATTACGATGATTCACTCCAACCTCCAGATCTATCAACTTGCCATAATCCTCTATTTACCTTCTCTTTCCTTTCAGTTTTATTTCACACATACTATATCACTATTCTTAACTCAATTCATCGGACTTCTCCTTTAATTTAACAAATCACGTTTCATTCTGGTTGGCAAGGAGTTATAATTCCATGCAATTCAAATTAACAAAAAGTCTTGGAGGTTAGTAAAGATAAAACATCACAAATTTATCCCAACGTTCCTACAGTCATTAAGAATTTTCATGTTCTTACTAACTGGTTAAATTTCTCTCTTAAGGCTCCCGCCTACCCACTATTTTGATTTCGTCAGCTAATGTTAATCCTATGGAATTTCGACTTGAATTCTTCCATCTTTACTATTTGATCTATTTGAATGCAATAAAGTGCATCCGAAAGAGCAAAAATAATGAATGCTTCTGTTGAATTACATTTTTCCTCCGATTTCTAAAAATATTTGAAAATATTCTTTAAAGACCGGAAAACTGAAAAAAGAATAATTAAAATAAGAATAAAAATATTTTTAAAAATCTTAGGAAAAAGTAATTTCACAGAAGCATTCATTATTTTTTTGCTCTTTCATATGTACTTTATTGCATTCAAATAGATCAAATAGTAAAGATGTGAGAATTAAAGTCAAAATTCTATAGGATTAATATTAAGCTGACGAAATCAAAAGGGGGGGGGTACGACCATTTTGAT
This sequence comes from Nephila pilipes, assembly GCA_019974015.1. Classification (NCBI taxonomy): domain Eukaryota; kingdom Metazoa; phylum Arthropoda; class Arachnida; order Araneae; family Nephilidae; genus Nephila; species Nephila pilipes. Next base: position 29,664 of record BMAW01068437.1, read on the forward strand.
TTCGTGAAAGTATTATTAATCCTATGGAATTTCGACAACCGTTCTTTACTATTTGATCTATTTGAATGCAATAAAATGCATCTAAAAGAGCAAAAAATAATGAAGACTACTACGGAATTGTTTTTTCATCCAATTTTTAAAAATATTTTGACCTTTAATTTAATGATACCTTTGTGAGTTTTCTAGTCCTTAAAAATATTTTAAAATATTTTCAAAAAGTGGAGAGAAAATGTTATTTCTTAGAGACCTTCATTATTTTTAGTTCATTCAGATGCACTTCATTGCATTCAAGTAGAACAAAAGGTAAATATTAGAGAATGGTAGACAAAATTCCATTGGATTAACATTACGTCCACGAAATTAAAATTGCCGGCAGACGTGAGCCAAAAGGTTGCGAACTATATATATAATGTAATTTTAAATAATTTTCGCTTTTTTCCACGAAACATAGCTAAACAGTTTTATGTAGCTAAAATCCTACATATTTAAATCTTTAAGAAAGTTTTCATATTTTTGACGAAGTTCCATTTCCTAACATAGTAAGATACTGTTTTTTCTCCTTTTTTCCTTCTCAAAGGAATGTTACACTTAAATAAACTATATACTCAAACAGCATTGGATATGAAGAGCATGGAAAATATATAAAACCTTAAAAACCCAAGACATCACATTTTCAAAAAGTAGAAGGCTGGATAAAAAAAATCCGCCTTACCATCACAAATATGCAGTGGAATAAGGAAATAAACACCTTCCTGAAAAGTTGGTTCTGCTTATTTACCAACAAACTATTACTGCATACAAAATAACTTTGACTTCGGAGGTGAAAATTCCCAATTCTCTTCATACATCAAAACATGTCAGCCACAGCTGCTTATGCCAAAGCATGGTTTTCGCCTTGGCGAACAAGATGCTGCTTTCTCTTTCAATCGCAAAATAAATAAAAATCTAGAAATACTGAAGTGAAAAGGAACTGTGGTGGAATAAGTTGCTTGCCAGCTTTATTCTTTCAGTTAGAAGCTGATATGTACTTATATATATATATATACAGCAAAAAGTTCAGATATGAGCATGTTTATGTCATCATTTCTGCCAGTTTTCACAAGTAATCAATTTAATCTTCGAAAATATATTATATCAATGAACATTTTATCTTTAAAATTCTATTAGATAAAAGTAAAATCTGATAGTTAATTAGAGCTATCATCTTGACTTAAACCATCAAACAATTGCTTCCTAAATTATCTTTTTCTTAAGCTATTTTAGATTCAATTGTGTGATATTGTATTCTGTTACCAGAACTTTTCTTTTTTTCATTTACTTAATACTTATTTGTAATTTTTGCATAGCATTAAAATTGTAGAAGGGCTATGCATATTACGTGTTTGAACATTTTGATGAAATCTGGAAAAACATTTTTTGTAATAGGATAAATTTGATTCTGAGTGTAACATTAAATACTCTAATTTTGCAAATAGGAATCATATTTTATTCCACGCAGAGCAGTTTTACTTGAAAAAATACAATCTGTATTTTTCAAGTAAAACCGTTACGATGTATATCGTATAAGACAGTTACAAAACTCAATATGCAAAGGCGTTACTTCGTGGACGACCAAGAAACTCTTTACACCTTGACCTAAAATTCCCCTCCATTTCCAATTTTCGCATAAGATGTAATTCCTTTACAACAATGCTCCAAATGATGCTAGATCGCTAGAGAAATATGTCGCCATAAGAATCAGTAGAAGTGTACAAAGTGTTCTCTCTTCATTTTAAAGTAACAAAATGTTTTCGTCGCTGCCATTGCTGAAAAATGCCATTGTTCATTAAGTCCAAACAATGGTGGTCGTATTCTAACAACTGATCAAGGCGATCTTTGATAATCAATTCACAACAATTATTATTATTATTAAAGTTTAATATTATAAAATTTACAAAAATAATGTAAAGCTCACATTCAAGTGAAATAGCTACATGGAAGCCAAAAACCGTATATTCGCTTCTTGTTCTCAAGCTGTTCTCTTTCTTGTCGTGCATTCTTTCTAAAATTCGGGATTTCTTTAAAACCCTGCGGGGCGCGGGATAAATTGTTAAAATTCTGGACATCTGGTCACCTTATATTTACCGCACTTATACCTTTCTTAAATGTTTCTGCTGTCATTTATACGCATTTTTTCCGATTGTTCTACGTACATCATTAAATTAACATTTTTTTTTTTCTTTTGAGGCATTTCATAAACTTCTTTGCCATCCGGTAGGTTTAATGTTACTTCTCTTACGTTTGATTACTGAGGCAACAATAATTTATCATACAGGTAGGATTACCGCTGCCATTATGATTTTGTTACAGTTTTTTTTAGCTATTCTTTGTTAACAATTATTCACCAGTGCATGATCAATTTTTTTTATTGACGACTTCGATATTCAAACTGTGTCATTCGCAACTTTAAGAAACACTTTAAATGTAACCGATAATTATGTACATGTATTCTCCAACTGTTCTTATTAAAATATAAAAATTTCATTTCTTTTCAAATATAAAATGTATCACTCTCTTCAATTTTAGAATTAAATTATTTAAAAAGTTTATTAATTTGAAATTGCCTTTATAGTTTAATTATTTAACTGCTTCAATCTGTATTCTAAATTACACTACTAGTCATAAAAATTGTAATCACAGGAAGTTATGTTCTGAATAACGTCAAAATTGCATGACAGGAAGAAGTTAGAATTTGCAAATGATTTTTTGGTGTATTTTTACAGGAGGGAGAATTGACATCTGAAGCACAGTATAAAAAAAGGTTTTTTGTGGATTTCTAATTCGAAAAACACTTTGTAAATTTGGAGTTTGCTTAAAATATCAAGTTATGTCTAGAATAAGAAGAAGAAATGCTTACCGGCATGTGTCGGAAATCGATAGTGACGGGATCGTTGTCTATCATTTTGGGTAAGATTTTGGAGTAGATTATCGTTCAGTGATATTGCCCGTCATACTGGTCGAAATCCAAATATTGGCACACAAATATGGGATCAAAGAGTTGTTGAAGGTCAAACTTAGCGTCGTGAAGGATCTCCACTGCCTCACGTGACTAATGTTCAAAGAGATAGACGGAATGTGAGGTCAGCCCTGAAAAAGTGTACAACTACGTCACGGAACATTAGTCAGGAAATGTGCACGTTTGCAGTACACCCAGTATCCATTCGTAAGGTGCAACGACATTGGACAGTCAACATCTTGGGCTGCCAGCATGGCGAACATTACTTCAGCTTTCCTTGGCAATGCAGCATAGAGAGAGACAGTAAAACTGGTGCAACGAACAAGAAAATTGGAAACAGAAGTGGAACAATGTAATTTTTTCAGACGATTTATGGTTTGGCTTTCAATATTCTCATGGCCATATACATGTCTGAAGGCTCCGAGGAGGCCGCTCATCACCTGCTTGCATTTGACATTGGCACAGCGGTCCTGCAACTGGTATAATGTTTTGAGCAGCCTTTGGGTACACGACACGTACATCTGTATTTTGGATCGACTGTAATTTGAACTCAGATTGGTATATTTCTGACATCTTACTTCCTATGGTTTTGCCCTAACTTCGAGGCCTCCCAAACAGCATCATTTAACAAGATGATGCAAGACCACATGTTGCACATCGTGTTCTGACCTTCCTCGATACACAGGGTATTCAATTATTACCCTGGCGTGCATGGTCTCCAGATCTGTTACCCCTTGAAAACATCTGCCCATGGGTTGCTGAGAGACTGGCCCCCCACTCCTCTCTAGTGAATACGGTTGATGAAGTGTGGCGTAGACTTAAAGCAACATGGAATGGGTTGCCCATTTCTGTTATCTAAGTCAAGTTCGACTCTATGCCTAAACGAGTTTTATCTGCCAGGGTTGTCAATAGTTTCTGCATATGTATTTTGTCATTCAAAATGTATTACATGAACAGAAGAGGCAAATTCGTCATTTGCTTAACACATTTTTAGTTATATCTTCCGTCAACTTTTCAATATTCAAAATTCCTTCAGTATTTATTTTTCAGGAACATATTAAATTTACCGTATCTTACATGGGTGATACAAAGAGTATTTCTGTTTGAAGACAGATGGCAGCAGTTTGGTTAATTCTTTTTGATACAAGGTGGTGCCATCTATTAAACATAGCCGACAAAAATGTGACATTGATTCATAGGTTAGTTTTGATTTGATATTAATTTGCTTAGCATTGAGAAGAAACACTCGAAACTTTTGTGACGAACCTCGTAATTTTGATTTACTTGGAGCCTTGACAGATTTAACACTCATTAAGCCAACTACATGGTAGGTCTTTACAGTCTTCAAGACTCGAAACCATAACTCGAAGAAACAAATATGGAAGCGAGACCACGACCATGATCATCAGGCCACCGTGGTTACAGGGATAAATGCAAAGAACACTTGTCGCGTTTCGCGCAGGTTTCGCGTATACCATTATGAACTTGAGCCTGAAGTTGATCTACTGAATGAACAAGCAGTTGTAAAGAAGTAAACTAATTGCCACTCCTTCTACAACAACCATATAAGTAGAAATAATTAAAATTTTGAATGATCTTCAATCTTGACTTACAGTTTTGGTTACAATTAGCACTTCAATCTCATTTCGGCTTACCCCTCCTTTAACGTTTCTTCCACTGAAATATTTTATCCTAATAAAAGCTGTTATTGCTAGAAAAGGATTCCTAGTTTTTGAGCCTACTCACCTGGTATAGTAGATAGTTTCAACACACAGCTATCCCAACAGCTATTCAACACAACACATATTTTTTGTCTCTCTCTCTGTATATATATATATATATATATATATATATATATATATATATATATAT
>BMAW01068437.1:34540-49397 GCA_019974015.1 Nephila pilipes
ATATATATATATATATATATATATATATATATATATATATATATATAAAGCAGTTAATATTTATATATTTTAAATACACGGAATGCTTAAAAGTTAGTTCTTCAATATTATATAAAATAACATGATTAATCTAAAATTTTCGAAAGTAAAGGAGCATTTTTTGTCAAACTCTTTTCTCGGCCTTTAAAAACATTTTCCTTAAATTATTCAAAAGATAAAAACAAGTAATATGAATGAAAGTTTGGAGTGGAATAGTTTATTAATAATAGAATAAATAGCGTAATAATATAAATAAAAATGACGTAAATTCAGTTTTTGTATAATTAATTTATTAAAAGTTCTTCAGGTAATAAATATATTTTCAAGCAATGGAAGATTTTATCAACTCTCATGCTTTTATATAAATTCATATGGACCTATGGTTTTTTATAAAGGATAAAAGACTTTAAACGTTTATTCATTCTCGTATTGAGGGAATAAAGCTAAGAGTATTTTTATTTTGTGGTTATTTAAATAAAATACCCCAATCTCATTTTCGTAAAATACACCAGTAATAAAAATACTGCTCAACTCTAGCAATCCCATTTACATAAAATATACCGAATAATGCGACCATTTTTTGAAGGTTTGTAGCAATCATTGTCGTTTTTGCTTGAATATTTCAATTGCAAATAGGCATTCCATTTACCTCAGAATAACTATACATTTACTAATACTAATATACTACAGACTAATATAAATATATGTGAAAGGAATTTGCTGTATTTTATGATTCTCAGACTTTGAATTATGCATGTATCCACTTTGTATTTGAGTAAACAGGAATTGCAGAGGCACGAGATATAAGAAAAGATGTTTTTTGATACAGAAATGATTTTAAAAATATCTTTAATATGTAATACTGGAGTTTTACATACGAAATGGTCTGCATATAATTGAAAATTTATATCTGTTAAAAACTAAAATAATATCTTAATGAATGAAATTGCTTTAATTCTTTAAAAGTTTACAGATTATGGCTAATATGAATCCCCTTTCATCCAAATATTAAAGTATTATATTAAATTATATTCAAGTATAAGGATTGCCAAATCACTTTGGGAAAGCTTTTATAAGCATAATATTAAAATTAAATTAAATTATAAAAATTATTAAATAAATAATAATAAATATAATAATACAACACATGATAAAAGTTTCGGTATTAGATGTTTTTTCCTCTTGGTGTGCTGACGGAGTTTCGAACCCTCCGTGTGTCGGTCAGAAGAAGAGTTGACCGTTTACTTTTTTGCTGCGCCTTTTTTCAAATAGGATAAAAGAGACGTTCAATGTTCAGGCGTTTTAGTTTCTGGCAATTTTGTTGAAGAGATCCGCTGGATACTCCATCTCCAATATCATTGTGATAATACGAAGATAACATTGGTATTTGTAGAGGTCACTTTTCCTGCTATTACTGCCACAGGTATGCATCCCCACCTTAGTGTACCGAGTTTTGCTTGAAGCATTTGCTTTTGTACGTCATAAGATATCTCTAGTTAGTTCCGCGTCAAGTCGACATTTGTGCTTTAGCCGGAATATTACTTGTTGTGATGCTTGAACAATTGTCTTGGTTAGACACAAATACAAGTGTTTTTGAGTCAAAGGCATTTACAACAAGTAGTTCTAGGTTGCTATATAATGTTCAAGTCCTGGGTCTCCCCTTCGACATTTGATGGTTTTCGACCCCATGGAGAGGGAGAAAATTGGACCTCTTTTGCCAGGGGGGGGGGGGCTGTTTTGAGCCTTAGATCTCTGGTTACGAAGAAAAAAGGTGGACCAGTCGCGTTTTGCTGCGCCTGTATCAATTAGAATAAAAGAGACTTCCCTCTCGGGATAGTTATTAAGGCATTTTAAATTCTGGCTTTGTTGTTGAAGAAAGCCCCAGTAAATTTATTCAAATTATGGCTAATACAAGGGATGTTTAAATGAAAAAGTACGAAACGTTATAAAAACGTAACCATTAACAAATTTGCCTGTGCCACTATGGGAGAAAATAGCGAGACATATAGGGATAAAAAATGGTGTCTCCGGAGTGGATCAGAGTAAACGCGGGTGCCCGCATGCGCAGGTGATAGCAAAGGCTCTTATATAGAGCTCCATCCAAGTGACGCAATTGTTGAATTACTCGAGCGCAAAAAAGCCATTATCCCTGATGTGTGCTTTGTGACACTCCGAAACCTTTTCAGGTTCATCAAGAACAAGAAACCTGGGCTGCTCACGAGGGTGTAGTTCTGCTCCATGATAACGCACGTACACTAGTCTCCAGGGTTATACACTCAGAACTGGCCAAGTTTAAATGGGATTAGCTTGACCATCCACCCTACAGTCGAGACATGTCGTCCTGCGATTTCCATGTGTTTGTTCCCCCGAAGAAACATCTGAAAGGGAACCTATTCAACTCGTATAACAAACTCAAGGACTCTTGATTTTTCACAAATGATTTACTTGACATAATTGTTACTAATATACAAATATAAATTCATTTCTCCAATTAAAAGAAAATTTAACTAATCATGAATTTATATGCAAAAAAAAAAAAAAGTTTGGCGTTTGAAGATGAATAATATTGCGAAAACATATTTATTACATACTAATCTGTTAAATATTTCTCAGTAAAATCTTAAAATAAATTCCCGATTATATCTTTTTTTTACGTTTCGATAACACATAATCATGAAACAAAACCTTATCTTTTCCAGCAGTACTGAATTAAAAATTATTTTTTTGTTGCTTATGTAAACATATTGGAAACAAGGATATTTAATTCTCTGAATCTATTATAAAGATTTTATGCTAATTTTTAAAAATAAAACATTTTAACCACATAATGTTTAATTAAAAATGGGGTGATTACAAAACAGTCATAGAGTTTTAATTTACTCTATTTCAAAAAATAATTCCGGATATTAAAATAAGCAATACCTAATAAAAAAGGGAAACTTTTCAATATTGTTTTCAAATCAAACATTTGCATCTTTTTCCTCTAAATAACTTTGAAGAATGCAACAAATAAATTTTCGGTGTATTTTAAAATCCGATAATTATTTTTTAAAATAAAATATTGCCCTAACTGTTAAACTGAAAATTAATCCTTATCCTCTCAAAACTTTTTACCGATTTCTTTCTTACCAACTTCAAAAGCAAATTTCCTTAAAGGCATATGATGCGAGAATAACCCAATCCACTGTCTGAAAATACGTATAATAAGATATTTAAGTATTGATTACATTCATTTTATAGTACAACTGTGATATAAGTCAGTCTCTTAATCGAGGTAAGGTACATTTTGATGTAGGATGGCTATATTATATTATTTACAATTTAATATAAATCTGTTTTAATTATATTAATAGCCCATTATATGTATTGATTGTAATTTTTTAGTTCTAATTAAATTTGAAGTAAGCGAAATCTGTCAAAAGAATAACTAAGGACTTATTGTTTTTTTATTTAAAAGAAACATGTGTCTATAACTTATATATTGTTTATGTTTGAGAAAGTATGTTTAAATTACTGATATCATAAAATTAAATAATTGCCACTTTAAAAACACAGAGCTGTAACTGACAGTCGGTAACATCCTTTATATGAAAAAAAGAAAAATGTATAAATGTATATATTTTTTCAAAACAGGGATAGTTTGTGTATTGTTAGATTTTTTTAACCCACTATAAAGGTCATGTATGTATAATACCCTCCGGCTTAAGATCCACCAAACAATGACCTAATGTATAATTTCTTAAAGCCGTGTCGTCATTTGACCGAGTTCAAAATTTAGAGGTCGGTCATCAATAGCCATTAGGTTGCTTCTAGTGCGACGTTAATAAAAACCAAACCAAACCTAATGACCCTGAATTCCCCAAAAGGGAATCAACCGTACGTTCTCTTATTCATGCGAGACTTTGAAGTTCAATTTGCACGTAATTTGCCAAATTCATTTCCCCCTCTAAAGGCTTAGCATCTTGATCGATAACTGGGAGGGATGTGTTGCCACAATGACCGTTGACAAAAAGTTCGGCTCATTAGGACCCCGTTCTTTCACATAAGATTCGCCCAAGGCCAGTTTCCAGTTTACCCAGTTTCCACTAACAGATAAAGACACCGAACTCAGTAATAAAAATGTCCTCTCTATGGGGTTGTTCTCGACCTTACACATCTTAAAAGGGTGAGGAGGAAAGGAAGAATTTTGCTTTTTTGAATATGTTTGTAAGAGAACAGAGAAATCTTTTCATAACCGGTAGCTGTACTTAAGTAGATCGTTTTAGGAATAGCTCTACACAAAAAATAATATGTTTGGAAGGTTAAGAAGGAGCCAATCTTGCATACAAAAATTTATCTTATATCTGTTATTTCTCTCTTTCTGCTAATGCCCTAGAACTTAAGTCAAATATTCCTCTCTCCAACATACAGCTTTTCTAAACCATTTATTTCGTGTATAAATATTTTGTTACTTTATTTTTTGAAGTGTTTGTTGTAAAACGGAAATTAATAGGTACAAAGCTATTTTTTTTGCAGAATTTTTAAGTTGGTTGCAAGATGGCGCCCTTCAAAGTAGTTTATTTGCCTTAATGCCAGCTGGATGTCTGCTATCAACTACTTAAAACTAGTTTAGACAAGATGTTAGTGTTATTGCACTATTTTTATGCTTGTTTCCGAAATATAAGGGAGTTGCTTTTGTATGCCTTTTAAATGCGATTTGCATACTTTCATTTTAATGTACTAAAATAGATGTAACGCCAAGAGAAAAAATTTACCTTACTTAACAGTCAAACATCCATGAGTAAAAATAATATTTTTTCACGGTTATTGTTGGAAAATCGAGAGATTCTTGAATTCTGAGGCGATACAATAAAACTAGATCATTTGCTCTCGAAAGGAAGGGCAATTGTGGGTGGAAAGGAAAACAATTCCTAATTCTTTTCAATTTCTACAAAAACTAGCAAATGTCTTAAAAGAAATATATTTCCACATGATATTAATATTCATCCTTCAAATGTACGGCATATACTTCGCACTGACGGTGAATGAGGGAAAGACAATTATTAGGGGGGTGGGGTGAAAAATACAAATCTTGAACCATAAAGGTCATTTTCAGCATGTGATTCATTTGATCATGGTTATACATCTAAAGTTGTCAGATGTTGTCCTGGTTAACATATAACATCATCCTATATCCAAAGAACACATAAAATACCTTCAAAAACGAATATTTTTTTTGGGGGGGAGGGTTCACTACATATGGCACTGGAAATCTAGTTCCTATAAACGGAAGAATGAGAATTCATTGAAATGCAAATTGTCATTAGATCTCACCAAAGAACACTATGAGAACTATAAAGTTATTTATGGTTACCAGTATTTAACTAAAAATGCTAAATTATATAGTTATATATTAAGATATGAATAATTTTAATTATTAAGCTTAAATTTAAACCTTCTGTGATGAAGAATAATTCATGTATTTATTTACAGCTTTGCATAAAGGTTTTTTTTAGTATTTAATCTTCAAATTTCAGAAATTTATTTGATGATTAATAACGCCTTAATTTAATGAGTAAAACATATGTTTATTACTTCTAAAGAATGTGTTGTATATAAACAGTATATGGTTTTCAATGAAAATGATTAAAAATATAAGCCATAAAATTGCAAATGAAGTCAAATAATGATTTTGTGTACCTCGGATAGATAATTGAATTGAAATTATTGAAGTAGATTTGATCTGTTAAAGACATTTCTTTTTCTATCAATACAAATATTTTTTTTGTATATATTAGTAACTAATTGAATGCTCAAAATTATTTTACTGTTGTAAAAATTGTATTTATGAAATCTGAACAAAAAATAGTGTTCATTTGAATCATTATTTAAGGCAATTTATTTTTCTTGTTATTTCATCAGTCACAATGATAAACCATTTTTGATTCAAAGATATTGAGCAATATTGAATCTTTAAACATACTAGTTCAAAATATCTTACAATATTTTGAAAAAAATTCTTAATTTATTAATTACTAATAAACTATTATAAGAATTATTCTTAATTTATTAATTATTAATAAAATATTATAAGAAATATTCTTAACTTATTAATTACTAATAAAAATATTATAAAAAATATTCTTAACTTATTAATTACTAATAAAAATATTATAAGAAACATTCTTAATATAAAATATTGCATGTTGTTATCATGTAATTATTAGTCCATGCTATAAACTTTATCCGATTTATTAACTTTCATATAATGAATAACTAAATTGAAAGTAGAAATACCGAAATATATCGAGCAGGGAAATATATTTACAGATTAAATATCAATAATAATTAATCATATTAATTATTTTTGAAAACTTAAATAAATATATGTATGGAAATTTGATAATTTCTATCAAAAGCTATTCGAAGCAAGACTTTTCAGCAAAGCATGAACAAAAGGTAAAAATGTCAAGTCCACACGTGATCATTTGGAATATTCTAGCTCAGCAACTGATGTGAATAAAACGAAAAAAAAAAGTTTATCCTCATAAATAAAATAATGTAAGAAAGAACTTTTTGTAACTTCGAGAGCAGTTTGTAAGTTCGAAAAGACTTCTTATGAAGAAAGACATTATTTTTTTCTTTCTTCCGGCATACATTTCGCTTTTCAAGAGTCGTTCGGAGAGCTTTTCAAGAGTCAAATTCATATTCATCATTCGTTTCTGAAGTGAATGTCAACGGTAAACAGGAGTTTTATATATTTTTAAAAAATTCTTCGCGAGTTCAGAATATTTATAGATAGTTCGGGTCGCATCTTTTGTGCTAAAAGTGTCAATATTTTCTCTAAGCAAAGATCGGATTCTTTATTAAAGCATTATATTTTTTTTACGAGAAAAGGGTTACTCTATATATTGATATTTATTAAGTGTCTTTCCAGTCACAATTTTAATAAGGGGCGTTATTTTATAGCTTGAAACTTTCTCTTATCCTCTAAGTATCAGAAAAAAAAATGTAAGTAGGTTATTTCCAGGATTTTTTACAATAGATATCCTTTTCACTTTCGAATTGGGCCATAAACATGTAATAGAACGTTGCGAGTGTAATTGATATGCATCGGAAAAGAAAGGTGTATCCGATAAAATTGTTATAAATGCAAAATGAAGTCTTTATGATATGTCAGGTATGTATGTATTTTATTCGTTTTTTATTTTATTGATTTATTATATTGAATCTAAAGTTACTCTTTCTTTCTCTTTGTTGCGCTAATTGTGTTGTGGTCACAAATAGCTTCAAACAATATTCTAATATTTAAGCATTTAATGTGATTCTGAGGAAATTTCTTCATTAAATTCAATCACTTCTCTAATGAATTTTTAAATCTAATTTCTTTAAATCATTACAAACCTCATAAGGTTTGACAATGTTCTTGATCTAATAAACAGCCTTCAAAGCAGAGTACTCTAAAATATCTTAAAGGTAAAAGAACATGTGAAGGAAAATAAAATGCTTAGAACTCTTTCTTTTCTGTGTCATTTGTATTTTAAAATTATTTGTAGATCTAGGCCCTTTTTTGTGCCCAATAATGATAATTTGTTCATTTTAAGGAACTAATTATAAAAGTAATTTTTTACTCACTTTTTTTTTCTTTTGAGTTAAATATGGACAAGATGTGTGAGATATATTTGCTTTAAGGTGCCATTTTAATGCATAATATTCCATAAATGTACTAAATATTTTACTTCTCATACATAAAACTACGCACAGAACACTATGGATCAACTATTTTACGATATTGCAGCATATTTCCTTTGAAGAAATTATAGAACTTCGTCATTTTGGAAAATTTTATTATTTTTTTTTCATTTTTTCATATAAAATTATTTCTTAAAATTTTGGTATTACTTAGAGAAAATAAACATTTGGTTCATTATATTCTGAACTATTCTTTATAGAAGTTTAAGAATTACGAACACTAACGTGTAGGAGTTTTATTTAAAATAGTACCAAATTCAAATACCTCACAAATCATGTCCATATTCAATTAAGATGGAAAAAAACCCTTTTTGACAGGAAAAAAAAACTTTTATAGTTTTATAGAATGATTAAAATATAATTATTAGACACACAAAATATCTAAGTTCTATTAAGGGGACTCGGCATCTTTCAAAAGCTGAAAATTGATGGAAGTATCGATTTTTCATTTTTTAAATCAAAATGTACCTTGATACCTCTGGTATAACTGTGCGAAGTTTTGAAACGATCTGATTGAAAAAATAGTACAATTCAGATTAAACATGTTTTACTTTATTTTATATTAGATATTGAAATTAAGTAGCAAAATAAATTTTACAAAATATTTTAAATTTTCCATTGTACATTTCATATACTTTTTTCTTTATTTATCTTATATATTGCATTTATTTTTAAATATATTTAATATATGTTTCTTTCAAAGAGCAGTCAGATGAAGATTTTCAAATGTTTTGCAATTTCTAGCTGAGGCGAACTTTTGTATAAAAGCTTATATTTTAGTTAAAGTCTTTCAAATTGAACTGTATTATGCTTTATTTTAAAGGTATATATCTATACATTATATTGACAAATTATTACAAAAATTAGATATTGTTTTGACATTTTTTACTGATTATTATTCTTTAAATAACGTTTTCTCAGTTTGGGATTTTTCATTAAACCATGGTCTTTAAAACTACAAAACTTTAACAGATATTTATTAAAAAAGCTTTAATGTTGGTGTGTTTGTTTATTATAATGTGCTTCGTAAAATTAAGGATCCATTTTTCAATATTTTGAATAGAAAAAATATTATAATAGAAAATGTAGCAGAAATCATGTTTTTTTTACTTATTTTCCATAGATGTATAATTTTTAATTTTTTTCTCAAAAAGTAATTTGTTTATGGCAAAATAGATACCTTTAAGTTGTTACATATATTCTTATGAGTCTGAAAAAAATTTTGGTGTAAAAATAATGATAATTGTGAAAGAAGAAGACATTTTAAAATCATTGAAATTTTTTTTAAAAAAATTAATTTTTAAAGTTTTTTATCAAATTAAGCCCTTTTTTCATGGTAAAATTACTTTGTTTAATAGTAACTGTTAATAATATACTTAAAAGATAAGTTTAAACACTTAAATAAAACAAATTGGTCAAAAGGTGCCGAGTCCCCTTAATAAAAAGAAAAAAACATATATCACAAAATCATGGAGTCTTGGATATGGTATTCCAGAATTCTTCTTATGTCCTGGTACACTGAAAAACATCATTTCCAAATATAATGGTTTGCTATAATATCCTGAATAACAAAATGTTTATGAATAACATTAATAACCGCAAATTTTATATAAAATGCAATTATCAGTAAATAAGTTGGTGATATCTTTTATGTTTTCGCTGCCATTCTGAACATAAATGTAATAATGTGCAAAGAGCTGAACTACATATTTTAACCATGATATAATACTGATGTCTTTGGTGATTAAATTGGCTTCAGTATTGTAAGTTCCCGAAAACGATTCAGCAAACATCGGGAAGTACCTTGGTCATACATGTACAAATTCACTTTTAAGTTGTCATGGTAAAGTTACGTTGACATGTTACGGCCTTTTGAAAGGAATAGTTAGGACTGACAGGGATTTTGATGTGCATGACTTAATAATCCTTTCAGAAATATCGAGGTTATAAAAGCGCTCTGTATTTTGCAGTCGTTTGCGATGCACAATTTATCCCGACATGAAAAGAGAGTAGCAGTCGTTATAAAAATGAGCCATTTTTGGAACGACATATTTACTTTTGCGACTGTGCGAAAAGATAAAATTGTTTTTCAGAAAAATATCTCTTCGGTAAGTAGAAGTAAACATCAAATTCCCTATAAGGAACTTTTTTCCATGAAGTTAAAGGAATGATTTCATTTAATGAATAAAAGTAACATTAGATTTTATGATAGCAATCAGATTAATTTATTTAATACCCTAGTATAATTTCCTCATTTGTTTTGCTTGGAGCGTTTTTGTATATCTTCTGGTTATGAAATAATGATTAAGATTGTCTTAGCGAAATATATCCGATTTTCAATGCTTTTGATAATATTTTTCTTATATTATAGTATAACATATTCCGTAGTGAATCTGAAATGATTATTAGTTGAATTAATTAATAAGAAAAAATTAATTGATCTTGTGTAAAAAAAATGAGAGAAATTCCAGCCAGTAATATATTTATTTATGTTATCACATAATTTTCTCCTCTTTATATAAGAAGTGTAATCTATTTTATGCTAAAAATGATTTAATTTCTATTATTTATTTTACTTAATTTCTGCACTTAATTGAAATTATGATAAAATTTATTGATCAATCAATGTTTTGACCTAAATCCAGATTCTGCTTATCACTGCCAATATCAGCCGGAATAAAAATATACTGTAGTTTGCCGTATACCAAAAAATATCTTTTATGCACAATTTTTGTCGACTGTTTTATAGAAAGAGCTTATACAAGGAAATTAGAATTGCAGTTCATTTAATTACTAATTTACTGTCATGCATTATAGTAATATATGGGTTGCAAGTATAATTAGAATCGATTGAGAAAAAAGATTGAAATCAGGCAAAATGGCGTAATAAATTAAAGAATGAATCTTGTTAAACTATATAAATAAATTCATTTTAATCCTTACAACTTTCTCTTTTTTAAAAAAATTTTTATAGTTGTCTATATTAATTTTAACTAAAACGCATTTTTCATGTTGCAATGAATAATTTTTCTATTTCATGCTTATCAATATTTCAGCAATTCTTCATTCCAAAAAATATTATTTCCTAAAAAAGATTTCGCTTAAATATTTCATGTAGGTCTTTTTAAACACTAATGGGACACCGCATAGAAAGGAAAAAAAAGTGTCCTATAAATTTATACAACGTAGCACTGAAAATGCAAAAAACAAGACGAAGTGGCCAGAAAATAATGCATATTTCAGGGTAAACGCACGTTACTTAGTTATGCGAATGATAGGGGAAACGTTGTTTTGAAGCACCCCTTGAAGAAGGTATAAGGAAAGGAATATAAAAAGTATTCAATTTTTGTTCCTTTGTTTCTGCTAGGGAAGCCACCATAGAAAATTTGTTCTTGTCTTGGAGGACGAACGTAATAGCAGAAAATGCCAGGCCGTCGTCAACGGAAGCAGTTCCAATAGACAGATGATTTTACGAGAGGCATAGTAAACGAAATTAGAAGGGAAGGTTTGTCCATACGACAAATCTGAGCTGACGCACATCCGGGGCGTTCTCAGTTCATATGTTATGACTAACATTCACCTGCTATGGTTGGAACAAGGAAATGTGAAAAATTGAGGGGTGCCAGGGTAGCCAGAGTGAAGTCAGCTTGCGTGGATCGTAGACCGGAAACCACTTCTACCTCCATTTCGACCAAAACCATTTCCCGTCGATTGGTTGCTAGTAAACTGCATTCATGGCTTCCGTTAAGAAGACAGCCAGTGACTCCACAGCATAGACGCAATGGTGCAGGACTCGAGTGATATGGATGACGGTAGGTCACAGGGTCAAGATCTCAGATGAGTCACGCCTCCAATGACAATGTACAAGTGTGGCGTCGAAGGGGAGACAGGTTCAATACGGCAGCAATTATGGAAAGCCCAACCTCTTGACAAGGGGGCAGTTTTGCGTACGAATCAAAGTTATTTCTATTTTGTTTTTAGGGCACTAGAACAGCCCAACGATATGTGTATGATGTATTGGGGCCGTTGACAGTAACCTACATTCAGGGTATGTCTAATGCCCTTTATCAGTAGGATAAAACAACGTCAGCCAACGTGCTCTGAAAGGTGTGCAAATATTTCCTTGGCCACCATTTACTCCTGATGTCTCACTAATTGAACACATTTCAGATGTGATTGGATGCCATTTTCAGACCCGACCCTGCTACTGCCGTGTTCCAAAGACATACTGTGATAAATGGTTGACAGAGAATGGAGAGCCACTTCTCAGAACGCCATCCGTACTGTCTCTGATTCTGTAACTAGATGTGTTGCTTCGTGTATTGCGTCCACGGTGATCTTATAACCTACTAAACTGACCCTGTTCTCGCTCGGTATTATGTGTATCATTTTGGAATCAAGATCACTTATTGTTCATTGTAGTTCCTCTTTGTTGCCAAATTCCATTGCTTTCAGGCCACTCCTTCTTGGTGTTGCATTTTTAATGTCAGTTTAGTGTATACTGTACATTACATAAATATATAAGATATAATTCTGTAAAAGTGTTTGTAAAGTACTACTATTAATTAAATATGCTACAGACACTTATGGGTTTAAAATGCTTTTATTTCTTTTAATGTAAATTGAAATACAACGTGGCGAATATATTCCCCAGCTTTCTCCTGTGTGATATAGGAAACTGCGTTGAACGGAACGTGTATCACCAGATGAATTTGTTCAAGTTCAAACTTATCTCTCAAATTATTTAAGGGGTATTAAACGAGAAGTTAAGATGTTCACTTTTGCCACCTAAACATATTTTCATTCATTTTCTTATTCTTTTAATATTATGTTATTTTATAACTAATCTTAATTATATAATATTTCTTCAATATATACTGTCAATAAAATTGTATCAATATTGCATAACTATCGTATCAAAGAGTACTATTTAAATTATATCTAAGTCAATAAGAGGTTGAGATAACGTATTGATGATCTGAAAAAGAAGTGGAATTCGATTTATAATATTGTATACGTTTTCAAACGCGCATAATATTGAAAATGAAATTTGATATATAAAAAACTTTTAATGCCAGAAAACAATATTTTAAAACTTAATTTTTTTTAAAAAAATTTAAAAATAAATATAACAATATAATGTTAGAAAACAAGTTTGAATTTAACTTTCTTTCAAATGTGAAGATAAACTTTAGATATAACAATTTAATTGATTGAAAATAAATTTTGAACATAACACTTTTGATGATTGAAAATAAGTTTTAAATATAACGTTTTTAAAATTAGAAAACAAATTTTAAATGTTTGGAAATACTTATATTAAATTTAACATTTTTTTTTAGTTTATGCAAATAAGCATTATATTTTTAATATTTGAAAATAAATTTAAGTATAATTTTTTGAAGAGTAGAAAAGGAAAATTCTTTTTCTTAATATTTGAAATAGAGTTTTATGCATAGCACTTTTAAAATAACAAAATAAATGTTCTTTGAACTGAATAGTATGAATATCAAAATAAATAAATAAATAAAAATAATTATGCGTAGCAATTTTAGCGTTAGAAAATATTTTTTTTTAAATTTAATTGCTTTCTTAAAGCAGAAACGTTTAGGACAATCGGAATTAAAAAGCCAAAAATGTATTAGTTACTCTTTTGATTTTAAAGTGTGAGTCAAATTAAAGAAAAATATTTTATAGCTAATTTTTTCAAACATAGTTTTAGAAACATCGCAGGATGTGTTTTGAAACATAATAATAATACAAGTGTTTTAAATTAAATGTAGGTTAAAAGATCTGTAATTTTAAATCTCACTAGATAAATGTAAAAACTATTATTTTTCAATAACTTTAAGTGTAAGAACTAAGCATTACATTTTGGCATGCTGAGTTAAAATAATAATTTCTATTTTATCTTTTAAATTCTAAACCTGCCAGAAAATTTCTTTATTATTATCATTTTTCATAGTAATTATTTTTAAATAATTTAAAAATACATTTTTTTCGGCCTCAAATTTGTAGTAATATGATTTCGTTAGACATATCTCCTATATGTAGCACACGAGATATTTTAAGCTAGGTTGTCTTTGGTAGGATCATTTATATTAATGGCTATGACAAAATGTCAAGTGTTTCATTAAGTCATATTTTTTTAGGACTATTTTTCGTTCGAACACGTTAGCGTTTCATATATGTTTAGGCATAAGAAGACGAAATGACTTTTTAAAAGAACTTTTATTTCTTAAAAGAAAAAAACTTATTTTTATTCAACCGCCACTGTGATGAAGTTCAAACGGAAAATGATATAAAGCGTAGTTTCTTATGTTTAATGGCTGTGGGAGTTATTATTTGTTTCTAGCCCGTCACTGTCTTCATTTAAGACACTGCGTCATTTTCAATTATTCAAGGCTTCTCACGAGTTCTTTCCAAATATAATATAGAGTATAGCGTCAAAGTAGGAGGTAAACAACTTAATATATTTCACATTTTCTCAGAAATGAAATTATTTCTTTTACCGAGAGAACAGTGGTATAATAAAACTCAAGAAATACAAAAGAAAATCAGTAACCAAGTTTTGAATTTATTTCCTTCCAGACTTACATACGAGCAGCTATTTGCATAAAAAAGCCTTTTTAAAATTTAAATGCACCTAGATTATAAACAAATCTGTATTGCTAACAAATCTAGAACTTTCTCTTTTAACTTTAAGTCACATAGGAGTTTAATGAATTGTGTTGATTTATTATATAAAGGGTACAAACTAAAATTGAAACTAATGAGCTTGAAAGTGATTTTTGTTAAAGAAAACAGTAATAAAATATAGTAAAAAAGAAAATACATGTATAACAATACATCTAAGCTGCAAAAATTTCAAATATTAAGAAATTAAGAATTAAAGTTTAGAAATTAGATAAAAAAAATTTCTAAAAAAATCTTAAAGAAAATAATATATTAATTTCGGAATTTTCTAAAACATCGAAAAGAGGAGTAAATATGTTTGTGGATTACGAACAAAAAAAAAAAAACAGTAATAATTATATAGTAAAATTGAAAATATATGAATAACAATGCATCTAAACTACAAAGTTTT
>BMAW01068441.1:0-11537 GCA_019974015.1 Nephila pilipes
TGGTCTAGACGTGAAGTTGGAAAAAGATAAGTGGTCGACAAGGAGGGTCGAAAATAGAGAAGGATCGCTAGGGTATCCCAGGAGTGCGTCATCCGTGTTTACCAAAAACAATAAACCCCATGGGAAAGAAAAAGATCACTAGGGTGTCTCGGGGTCATGATGCCCGTACTTGCCTGAAGAAGCCAAGTCCTTGAGGTTTTGGCTGCCAAGGATCGAACCCGCGACTGAATGAAAACCGCCGGCTTCGAATCCGAAACCATGACCTCTAGGTTACCGCGGCCACGGAAATTGTCTAGTGTTCCTATTGGATGAAGGAAGGAACAAGATTCAGTTTCTTCAAAACCACCCAATCAATCACTCACTATATCAACCCCGTGGAGCATTTGTGGGACGAAATTCAAAGAATTTTTTTTAAAAACTCCAATAAGGCCACCTTTAAATTTTAAGGAATTAAGAATATCCATTTCATATCATGAACCAATATTCATCCTAAACAGTTTGCACCTTTTGTAGATTTGATGCTTAGAAAATTTTAAAGTCGGAAGGGATACGATTGTTTGTATGATATTGCGAATCAACACGAGATCTATTGGTGATTAACCCCATAACAGAGTCTCTGTTAAATTTCGAAGACGACCGACATGACTACTCATTCTCGAAATATCCACACAAACGGGAAAAATTAGAGATCATTGCCAAATTTAACGTTAATCAGCCTCGTTACACGGCAGGGTTTTAGAGGCAACAGGGCTCGAATCCACGATATGTCCAAAATAACGCCGGCAGCATTTCCGCAACCATAACCACTAGTATACCGCAGCCCCCAATGCTAGAAAGTCTCACACGACAATAGTGGCAAATAACAGAGTTTCCATTTTATGGCCATCGGGTGTATAAAGCGTTAAAGAAAGGGTGTTTACAGGGAAATTAATGAAATATCGATACGATATTCCTAAAGTAATGAAGAATTGCTAGGTTGTTTTCAAGAACATCGCCCGTGTCGGAGAAAGGAATTGCTCGTTCGAGAAATCCTACTCTTAAAGAACAGAATGGTTATCAGACAACAGAATCTCTGGTCCGTGACCTAAAAAAAATGATTTTAACAGCATTTGAAAACTCCAAGTCTATTTGATGGGAGATAGCTCAGCCAGTTAAACAGAAAACAGTTTTCAAAACAGTTTTTCCAGATGTGAGGGAATCTTTCAACTCTTATCCAGAATTCCCACATTACTCTTTAAAACGCCAAAAATTCAGCGTTCCTCAATTAGCATTTTTCTTACCAAAACACAAATATCTACGGATCAGTTTAATATTGGCATTTCAAAGCAATATTGTTTTTAGAATCCGCCTGTACATATTAGTTTATATACAATTATACATAAATTGTATAGTATCATTTCAAGTCTTTAATAGTATATAATGACTGGAAATACTTGCAACTATTTAAAATAAAGTTTCATGATTAGAGATAAAATCCTTCGAATACCTTTGTCTGAAAAAGTTATCTAAATTTACCAACAACATCACACTGAGAAACATGAGGGTCATTGGCGACGGTCCTCGGTTTTTCAAATATGTCAATAAATTCAAAATGCTCCTTTTAAGAACTCCGAAATTTTTTCTACTTAACACCAAAATATAAAAGAATAGTCGCTACACGCAAGTGCGTTGACAAAGTACATGAGAATAAAAACGAGGATGAACTGAAAATTATTCCTACCAAAGACAAAAAATTCTCTTTAAATTTATTTTTCTACAAAGTCTCCTAGAGAGTCTGTAAACTTCTCCCAGAAATGCTTCCAACTTCTTAACCCTTCCAAATAGTATCAAGAGACTTTCACAGCAAAATAATTGTTTACGAAGGTGCTAGCCTCCTATTTGACGAAACCCTTTCCCCTGAGTGTTGTTTTTGGATATGGGAACTAATAACTTGAATTAAATCTGGAGAGAAAGGAAGGTGCTCCAGCAGTTCGAACCATAGTCGACTTTCTCCATGGCAACCTTAGAGGTGCGAGACTGCGCATTGTCTTGGTGAAACAGAATTGTTTCTGCAAATGTGGCCATTTTTTCGTAATTTCTACCTTCAGCTTGTGAAGTAATTATGCATAACGTTCTCTAGTAATAGTCTTTCCTGTTTAAAGATAATCGATTAAGATAACTATGACTACCCCAAAAAGCAGTCGTCAACTTCTTACCAGCTGTAGCAGTTCTTGCTTTTTTGGAGCCGATTCTCCCTTTGTAGTCCAATATTTTGATTATATTTTTGTTTTGGGAGTATAATGATGTAGCCAAATTTCATCTACAATAATCATTTGGAGCCAGAGCTATGATTTATTGCACCTAAACTGTGCCAATAGAGCGTTGGAAATGTTCCTTCGAACAAGTTTTTGGTCTAACGTCAGTAAACATGGCACCCAACGAGTGAACAGCTTTCTCATGCCTAAATATTGATTAAATATGTGACAAAAATGTTTTTTTAACATACTCGTAGCCTCTGTTATCTCTTATTTTAATTCGACTGCCTTCTAGCACCATTTTTTGAACTGTAGTGATGTTATCAGTGGTTGCTATTTTTGTAAGTCCCAAACGTTCATTGTCTCACAAGCTGGTACAGCCACGTTTAAATTCAGCAGCCCAAAATTTCACGGTGGTAAAATAATGACGCAGAGTACCGTACATTGCGTCCAACTCCTCTGATTTGCATAGATCTTTTAAAATATTTAATGACAGCTCGATACTAGATTTGTTTCATTTTCATAAAACACATCACTTCGCTCAAATGAATTGTCAAACAACTGCGCTTCCAATATGGATGAAATTTTAGTCATTTCCTATCAAATGTTGCACAAACACATTCCCCCACCTTTTATTGACGAGTACTGCCAACTTCATGTTAAGATCGGAAACATTTCAGCCCACTCTCGAAGAAGATTAGGATATCTCAAAGGCCTTGTACCCCATATACGAAAGCTTTCCATTTACAGGATAAGTTTAGTGGATATAAACCTTCATATCTTCAGATTCAATACAATCTAAATATTTGGAATCCAATATAAGGATTACGATTATTAGAACATAGTCATGGTATATCAGCATTTAATTTTTATCTCAAGTATGCATACTCACCTAGAGCTACCATTGGTCCACCTAGCGAGTACGCAGCACATGTCAAGACCGTGAACTTGTACCTACGTTTAAAGAACCGTGAAAAGATGGTGGTTATCACTCGGGGAAACACGCCCACAAGACCACATATACCCGTTAAGATGAGAGCAGTTGTGTCCATATTGCATTGTTTCCAGTAGATTAATCCTAAAAAAAGCAAACAAGTGAGTGAATAAAAAGATTGGCGTAAGTTGCTATGCTGTGCTAAACAAGATTTAACTGGTCTAGTCGTGAAAAAATTCAAGAAAAGACAAAAATGAGTTGACAAGAAAGAGAGTCGAAAATACAGAAGGATCGCTAGGGTATCCGAGGAGAGCGTAAACATAATTTTGTATGTGTGTAATGTTTCGATCACTTTAATAAAGTACTTTTTGTCCAAAAAGGTTTTCATTAAGTTCAATGTGGACACGATTTTTCTGATATGTCTTTATTCGGGTAAAATTTTTAAAAACAATCAAATGTACAAAATATATTGCTCATCATATAGAGAATGATACAGAAAATAGTAAACCTACCTTTTTTTTGACATTACTGTATGTTTTCCTTAGAAAAAATATTTAACTTCGTAATTTTGGAAATAATTTCTTTATAACGAAAACTATTTCTAAAAACTTATCTATTACTTAGAGAAAAATATTTTTGGTTAACTATATGGACAAGTACTTTATATACAAGCATAACAAATTGGTAAGCTTATTGTGTAATAGTTTTCTTTAAAATGGTACCTAAACGCAAAAACATGTCCCTATTCAAGTAAGGGAGAAAAATAATTGAAGATGATACAATTGCTTATACATTTATGTAGAATGAATGCAATACATATATCAGTATTAAGTACTTAAAAATCTAAGCTCTACTAATAATTTGAAAATAGATCTCAAAAACAAGGTATCTTGAATATGATATTCAAAAATTCCTCAAGGCCTGATGTCCTTAAATTTGAGACGTCAGGGGCTTCAGTTCTTAATCCAGTTCTCGACTCTCAAGATACCTTCAATAAGTCTTCATCACCACCAACAAAATCAAAGTGATTAACATTAGTGAAAGCGTGAGTAATGCATTTGTCTTTGAGATGTCGTCTCGAAATGAAATAACTGCTGTAATTTTAAATGGTTTGCGTTTGACACGTGTGGTGACCGGGAATGTTAGAGTAGTCTCACTGTAGCTCATGCATGTCGTAAAAGGCGACTAAAATAGGTACCCAGCGTCTGGGGGTATAGTTAGCTGGGCACCCTGCCCCTGGAGATTATATCAGGGGACCTCAGGGACTTGCCTTCTTCAGGTAAGTACGGGCATCATGACCCCGAGGCACCTTAATGAACCTTTTCTTTCCCATGGGGTTTACTGTCTTTGTAAACACGGGTGACGCACTCCTGGGATACCCTACCGATCCTTCTCTATTTTCGACCCTCATTCTTGTCAACCACCTTTTACCTTTTTTTCAACTTTACGTCTAGACCACAGTTTAATCTTGTTTCGCCCAGCATAGCCATATCTGGCTCTTGCGCCAATAAACTATACATTCATTCATTTCCATGGGGTTTACTGTCTTTGATTATTAAGCTGCACGAATAATTTTTGAACAATAAATGTCACACAAAGAAATTGTCTTAAATTCAGTATTTTATTTTCGTCCTCTTGTCCTGGTACTCTTAAGAAATAGAATTTTAATTGTATCAGAAGACTAAAACAGTTTTGATTGTTAATTAACACCTCACCGAAAAGCAACACAATGGCTATTATAGACTCATAGAAAATTTAATCCTCTGTCAAGTCACGAGGGCGACACTCGCGAACTGGCAGCTCCTCTCTAAACTCCCATAACTGGTCAATTGAAAACTCCCCGGCCTACCATAGTAAAACACATTTTTTTTGGCAAAATTAGTTTTTTTTATTCAACATAATTTCCTTCAAGGATGATATACTGATTATAGCGATCCTCCAACTTTTCGATACCATTTTTGTAGTACGATTTGTAATTTGGTTCAAAATAGGCCTCAGTTTCGGCGATCACCATTCGACGAAAATTTCTTCCCAGCGAGCATTCTTTGGAGATCTGAGAACAGGAAATACTCGCTGGGGGCCAGATCTGGAGAATACGGTGGATGAGGAAGCAATTAGAAGTCTAATTCATGGATTTTTGCCATCGTTTTCACCGACTTGTGACACGGTGCATTGTCTTGGCGAAGCAGCACTTTTTTTCTTCAAATGCGGCCGTTTTTCGTCCTTCAAACGGTCCAAAAACACTATGTAATAGTCGCTGTTGATGGTCCTTCCTTTTTCAAGGTAGTCAGTGAAAATTATTCCATGCGCATCCCAAAATACAGGCGCCATAACCTTGCCAGCCGACTGTTGCGTTTTCCCACGCTTTGGAGCGAATTCATCGTGTGCAGTCCAATCGGTTGACTGTCGATTGGACTTCGGAGTGAAATGATGGAGCCATGTTTCATCCATTGTCACATATCGAAGCAAAAGCTCGTATTTATTACGCTTGATTATCTTCAAACACTGCTCCGAATCATCAATTCGTCGTTGTTTTTGGTCAAAAGTGAGCTCACGCGGCACCCACTTTGCATAGAGCTTTCTCATACCCAAATATTCGTGAATGATATGATGCACACGTTCAGTTGATATCTTTAGAGTGTCTGCTATTTCTTTCAATTTCAATTTACGGTCATTCAAAATCATTTTAGGGATTTTTTTAATGTTTTCGTCGGTAACAACCTCTTTTGGGCGTCCACCGTCTTCGGTGCTCATTTCACCACGTCTAAACTTAGCATACCAATCCTTGATGGTTGAATTTCCTGGGGGAGTGTCCGGAAACTCGGCATCAAGCCAAGTGTTTGCTTCAACTGTATTTTTTCCCTTCAAAAAGCAATATTTTATCAACACGCGAAATTCCTTTTTATCCATTTTTTTCACAATAACAAAAGTTGTTTCCCTCAATGATGATGATGATAGTGAAGTTTTATTGGCGCAAGAGCCAGATATGGCTATGCTGCGCCAAACAAGATTAAACTGTGGTCTAGAGGTAAAGTTGAAAAAAAAGGTAAAAATGGTTGACAAGGAGGGTCGAAAATAGAGAAGGATCGCTAGGGTATCCCGGGAGAGCGTCACCCGTGTTTACCAAAGAAAGTAAACCCCATGGGAAAGAAAAAGATCACTAAGGTGCCTCGGGGTCATGATGCCCGTACTAACCTGAAGAATGAGTGAGTGAGGTCCCCTGATATAATCCCCAGAGGCAGGGTGCCCGGCTAAACCCCTAGACGCTGGGTACCCATTTTAGTCGCCTTTTACGACATGCATGAGCTACAGTGAGACTATTCTGTCATCCCCGGTCACCACACGGGTCGTTGTTTCCCTCAAAATGCTATAATTCACAAACTAATGATCCGACCGCTGTCAAATTTATACACGCATCTTTTGAGGGTTAGGGCTAACTAAAAGCATATGGATTTAATTCTAGTAGCTCCATCTATGTGTCAGGCCGGGGACTTTTCAATTGACCTGTTATTTACCAAAGGGAGGACTTGGGATTTGCATCAGGTTCATTATACGACTGATTATTAGTAGCATCAGTTATTTTCGCGTTACATCACGACATTTGCGTATATCTCCCTAGTAAGTTACACGATCAAACAAACAAGACACTAACAGGTAAAAAAAAAAAATTAAAAACTTGCATATATTACTTGTACATTTTACTGTACCAAACTCAAAATAGCGAGTGATAGTTGATGGACCAGACCAGATTTGGCTATGCTGCGCAAAACAAGATCAACGTGTGATCTTGACGTTTGACAAAGTTGAAAAAGAATTGTTTGATACGAGGGTTTGAAAATAGAAGGATCGCTAGGGTTAGTGTCAATCGTATTTACCGCAGACAATAAGACCCTGTGGTAATAAAAGGATCATTTGGACCCCTGGGTTTTTGAAACCCACGAGAGCATTCCAAATAAAAAGACTAGTATGATTCGGTTGACAACGCTTGTAAATTACGGTAACACATTGAAATTCCTGTGTCTAGAAAGGTTATACGAGAGACGTAGTTTAGGTTTAGTGATGGAAAATTATATAGTATCTGCAGTTTTCCAAATAATTCAGATAGCAAAAGGTACCATTACTGCAAAGGGGGAAATATTTGAATGTAGTTGAAAAACTACATAAATTAGAGTTAAAATTTTATGATCCTTGAGAGTTAAGATCAAACCTTTTTTTTCTGGAGTAAACATTAAAATGAAAATTGATGCCATCATTTCAAACGCTCATTCAATTGCAGAGCATGGAAATTTGAAGCCGCTTCGATCTTATTAGACAACTATTCTGGAGTCTTTATGATTGAATTTGATTTGGCTTTAGAAACTCGTCTCACTAGAAGCAACAAGAGGGCTATTGAGAGATAACTTCGTAACTTTGAATCTGGATGAAGTAGCGAGGATAACACCTGAACAAACACCTTCCTCTCCTAACATTCACACCATGACATCGGTAGGACTTTTAGCCTCGACAGATTTGACGTGCATCGGCGGCGGCGGCCGCGAATTAGCTACTATGACCACTAGGCTACCGTGGCTTAGGTATATTATTTAATGATTAGAATTTTGCAAGTTATTAGAGTTAGTGATAATTGACTAATGAAACTCACCCATGCAGATATTTGTATACGCGAGCACAACTATAAAGATCAGGATAGCAAACACTAAATCTGGAAGAGATTTAAAACATTAGTACAAAGATTCTTTAATATATTGGCATACAACCATGACAGAAGTGCTCACATATAAACAAGCTCTTCAAAATGAAGAAATTAAATACTAGTTGCATTTTCTTGTAGTACTTAGATCAAGGTATACTTACAGCTCTTGACCCTCTTTGCCGAACTTGCGGAACTTCCACTGTCATCATTCACCGAATCCTCTGGAACATCCACTAAACCCTCGACATCATTGGATGAATAAGTAGATTTTGCATCCTCAGAGACAGGCATTTTAAGATTAGATTCATCACAGCTGTGGTTGGATTCCATTGAGGTTTCAAGTACCGAAAATGCACCAGGTTCCTCTTCGATAGAGGATTCCAGAGGAGACGAATCATCTGTAAAGAGATGAGGTGTAAGCATTTTTATCCAACCGATGCCAAGAGTGACAAACTGAAAAGTAAACCTTGAATGCCAATATCTTAAATACATATTTCAAAGGAGAGTTTGGGTATATTTGAACGAATTCTGGAGGTAGGGTTATTCATATGGGGTGAAGTTCAGCTAGAATTGAAAGTTTTATCATGGATTGATAATAGTTTATAAACTTCCCACCTAGGCTGTTGGCAAAGGATCTCGTAATTTCGATCCACGGTCAAGCGATGCGGACGACACCCGAGATAGCACCACCCTCACCAAATGTCTACTCAACGCTAATGGAAGCTAGTTATTGCTTCCTTATGTAGCAAGAGCCAAATCTTGCTCTGCTGTGACAACGCGACATGGGACCTAGACCAGATTTTAAATGCTACACAGCATGTTTAATAACATCAAGACTCGAACTTGCGTCTAGTCGAAAACACCGCTTCGATTAAGCGATCATGATTACCTCAATCACTAATGTAGTATAAAGGTTCATACTGCAGTTAAAATTGATGCACCACACTGCTTGACTAGACCCCAGCTTAGAAACGACAATAACTGCATTTTTATTTAAGATTCTAAGCAAGAGCATATTTATGCAAGAATGGATTGCTATAGAAGAATGGATCAAAAAGAGCAGATAGGCTTTAAAGTTCTCTTCGAACTAATGAAATACTAGCATTAGAACAGATTTACCAAGCCTTTTTCTTGTTAACGAGTGGAAATTAGGCCTTTAATAATGATTTACATGATATTTAGGTGATGGTCTTGTATTTACACTATAAGGGAAATCGATTATTTGACGAGTTGAACAATGTTTCAAAATCCTAGGGTATTGTTTAAACTTACTTTACATCAATTCGAGACTAATAAGCAAACGAGATTATGGCGCAAGAACTAAATCTGGCCGTTTTACGTCAGACATGCACCCGCGACTTGCGCGCAAGAAATAGGAAAGGTAAAAGTATGCTGTCACACTTAGAATACTCCGGTTCTGCGTCTATGCAACATACTAATCGCAATAAGGAAATAAATAATTACGGTACATTAGGATCACGTTTCCTCCCTCCCTTGAAGGCAAGCTCAAGTGAATGAGTGAATGTAAAGTTTATTGGCGCAAGAGCCAGATATGGCTATGCTGCGCCAAACAAGATTAAACTGTGGTCTAGACGTGAAAGTGAAAAAAGGTAAAATTGGTTGACAAGAAGGAGGGTCGAAAATAGAGAAGGATCGCTAGGGTATCCCGGGAGAGCGTCACCCGTGTTTACCAAAGACAGTAAACTCCATGGGAAAGAAAAAGATCACTAAGGTGCCTCGGGATCATGATGCCCGTACTAACCTGAAGAAGGCAAGTCCCTGAGGTCCCCTGATATAATCCCCAGGGGCAGGGTGCCCGGCTATACCCCCAGACGCTGGGTACCCATTTTAGTCGCCTTTTACGACATGCATGAGCTACAGTGAGACTATTCTGTCATCCCCGGTCACCACACGGGTCGAAGGCAAGCTCAAGCGATTGAATGGAATTTGATGGCGCAAGAACCATAAAAAACCTTGGCAATATTACTGCAAAGATTCAACTGATCTTGACTTTTGAAAAAAAAGTAAATGGAAGATAAATATTGATCGGAAAGGTTTTAAATAAAGAAGCTACGCGATGATCACTTTCATTTCCCAACAAGAGGCGATCATATTAGATTCAAACCGAAGAAATCTCCATCTAGTTTTCCATATACTACCTAGAATGTTTGATTGGTTTTGTTAAAGTCGCATTAGAAGCAACGCGAGTGCCATTGCCAACAAACTATGTACTTTGAACCTGTCAATTGTCGAGGATGACATTTGAGCTAGTATCTCCCTCTCCTGACTGGTCTTTAGTGGAATCAAGTTCAAACCCGCTACTCGACGAAAACCGCCAGCCACCAGTCCGTGGCCAGAACACTAGTCTTCCACCACCGGTTTTGAATAGATATTAGCGAATGAAACTAACTTTAAACTATTCTGATGTACGCACACAACCGTTCGTAAATAACTTAGGAATATTTGATTTAATAAATAGTATTAAAAAAATCTGCCAAAGTCTTTATGAAACACCATATCCTAGAATTTCGTAACGTTCCAACAAAAAAAAAGAGTGAGTGAATGTAAAGTTTATTGGCGCAAGAGCCGGATATGACTATGCTGCGCCAAACAAGATTAAACTGTGGTCTAGACGTGAAGTTGAAAAAAAAGGTAAAAAAGGTTGATAAGAAAGAGGGTCGAAAATAGAGAAGGATCGCTAGGGTATCCCGGGAGTGCGTCACCCGTGTTTACCAAAGACAGTAAACCCCATGGGAAAGAAAAAGTTCATTAAGGTGCCTCGGGGTCATGATGCCCGTACTTACCTGAAGGCAAGTCCCTGAGGTCCCCTGATATAATCCCCAAGGGCAGGGTGCCCGGCTATACCCCCAGACGCTGGGTACCCATTTTAGTCGCCTTTTACGACATGCATGAGCTACAGTGAGACTACTCTGTCATCCCCGGTCACCACATGGGTCAAGGCTATCAAGAGAATTTGCTTATAAACGTCGCTTCTTTACGAGATTAAATTAGTTGATAAACAGATCAAGCAATATAATTAGAATTATTGCAAGATTTGAGCAAGTTTTCATCACTTAAAATAGGACACCTAAAGTTAGAGCGATCAATATCTTAAAAAATATTTTCGATTAGACTAAAGATAAGCGCTAGCGTGCGAGAGAACTACACTAAACAGATTAACGAGTTAATTAAACCATTATCAGTTTTGTTCTGCTGTAACCGTAATTGCAAATTCCTCAGGTGTAGCAATTTCTTTTGGTCACCTTTGACATTATCGCTGATTATGAAAACTATCGCGAGTAAGTGAATGAGTGAGTGAATGTAAAGGTTATTGGCGCAAGAGCCAGATATGGCTATGCTGCGCCAAACAAGATTAAACTGTAGTCTAGACTTGAAGTTGTAAAAAAAGTTAAAAATGGTTGACAAGAAGGAGGATCGAAAATAGAGAAGCATCGCTAGGGTATCCCGGGAGTGCGTCACCCGTGTTTACCAAAGACAGTAAACCCCATGGGAAAGAAAGATCACTATGGTACCTCGGGTTCGTGAAGCCCATACTTACCTGAAGAAGGCAAGTCCCTGAGGTCCCCTGATATAATCCCCAGGGGCAGGGTGCCCGGCTATACCCCCGTACGCTGGGTACCCATTTTAGTCGCCTTTTACGACATGCATGAGCTAC
>BMAW01068444.1:1753-11956 GCA_019974015.1 Nephila pilipes
GTGTGTGTGTGTGTGTGTGTGTGTGTAATTTAATCTGTATCGCAATGGCTTTAGATATTATAGATATTAGTAAATATGTCTGATATATTGTAAGTAAACTTCTCCTCTCTAAGGTGGAAGTTTATTTTATACCTCCTTAATTACAAGGAGTTCAAAGTAAAATGAAGGTACGGCAAATAAAAATTTTAATTATTCATTGTAGATGTATAATTGTTGTATTAGTATTTCAGAGAGAACTAGGGAATACACACACCTTAGCATTTAATGTTGATGAAATTCTAACTGATGCAATTAATTCTTCAATTAATGATGCGGAAAGTTACAATTAATTTTTCTAAATTCTTAATTTTGATGACGAACATAATTACATATTCAGTTATAAAAATAATCATTCATTTGTTATACAAATTTTCCGGGGTTTTCTTCATTCAGAAGAAAATTATGTGAGTTGAATGAATTTTTTTGTTGCTATCGGTAAAATAACACCTTAAGTTTTTAAATTTTTGAGAACCCAAAGAAAATTTGCCATGTTTGAGTACCATTGATAGACTTCAAGGTGCCTTAATAATAAGAGCCACTAAATTTCTTGTGTACGCATCCTGCTTGAAAGGTCGGAATAGTGAATTGCTGCAGTAAAGATCTGTATCATTGGATAGCAGCGCTGCACATTACAGATCCCGTGTCTCTGTGCTCTTCGAAAAATTATGGGTGTGGAATGAATATAGCTCTAAGGAAATTTTCAGAAATTTATGTGGATTTTCTGCAACCCAAATACCTCAATGGGCATGTTAGCCGCACCATCAAAAAAATTAGTTAGTCCTTCCTCATAACGTTCCATAACCATTCAATGCGTTGCGCATTTAATTGATTGATTGTTTATTAACGTCGCGCTTAGAAGCAACACGAGGATTATAAACGTCGGACCTCTTAATATTGAACCTAAGTCAGTTGACAATGATGACACCTGACTTAGCACCACCCTCTCCGAATTTCCATGCCACGCCAATGTGAGTACTTGAAACCTCGATAGATTTAACATACATTAGAACCACTACACATCTTTAGTGGCATCAAGACTCGAGTCCACGACTCGACGAAACAGTAACACCCACGAGATCGCAACCACGGCCACGAGGCTACCACGGCCCCAAATTAGTAGCACTCATCTCAGAAGAAACTGTAACATTAATATTTGTTGACTTATAAGATCAGGTGTTAAGGGTTGCTGTATAAGATAGTATTTATAAGAATAGTAACGAATTGCTTTTAAAGAATCCTATAAGCAATGGCACGAGGTTGGTCAACAGTGTCTGCAATATGGCACACATCAGTGTTGCTCATGAAAAAACATGTCCTATCTTACCCTTCCTGTATCACTACAACATTTACTATCTGTGTTGTAAAAGATATTTATCCTCTACCTAGCAGAATGGTCAATGATTCCGTTGCTTCAAATTTTAGTCCTTCGCTAATGAGTCATTGTTTTCGTAACCATTTAAAATCCGAAACTTTCTTTCACAAAGCTTCTGCAGCCACGTCACCGTTTGGGTGAAACTGTTTCACCTGAAAAGCATGCTTCTGTATCGTCAACGTCATTTTCCTGAGCAGGAAAACATGTATAATTTCACGTTGACGTTGACGTTGAATGTTCTATGGGCGCCTATAGCTGGAGCGCTCTAATGTATAATATCAGCTCGCTTATTGCAGCTTTATATTGCGCATCTTTCCACGTGAGCACGTGATTATTACAATTTCTACATTTCCATAAATATTAATATTTCACTATAGCTGAAATAGTAACGTAAACAAGGAAAGTCCAGGCCTGTTTGTCCACTGCATTATGAGTACTTAAATGATTTATGTTGCATTTAAGACTACAGAACTGAATTATGATTTAAACAAAATGAGAGCTAGAATATTTTAACGAAAAATGCAATAAATTATCTTAACTGAGCTTATTCGCATATACATTTATTACAATCCATCAAATTACTTTTTATTACCCTTTTTTCTTTTTTATAACTAATTAGGCTATGTGTAACACATTAATTCTATACTACACATTACTGGCCATGAAAATTGCTACACCAGAAAGAAATGCAAATAAAAAATGATTATTTATTGGACAAATATATTATACTGAAAATAACATGTGGTTAAATTTTCAAAAAAATTTGGAAGCATAGATCAAAAGAAATAAGTATCTAAAATAACCACATCTAGCGGTAATAACAGCTCTTATACGCCTCGGTAAAAGAAGAGATTGGATTGCATGTATAGGTACAGTTGCCCGTGCAACTTTAATGGGATGCCACAGCTCATCGACTGTAGTGAATGGCGTATGGTGAAGAGACAGTCACTCGGCAACCATTGATCAGACGTTTACTGTTAATGAGAAATCTGGAGAACGTGCAGCCAAGAGAGCAGCCAAACATTTTCTGTATCATGGAATGTCCAAACAATTCTTGTAACATGAGACCATGCATTATCCTGATGAAACGTAGAATTTCTCAGGGATCGATGGAAGGTTTGAGCCATAGGTCTTAACACATCAGAATTGTATTGGCCACTGTTCAAAGGGCCGTCAATGCAAAAAAGAGGTGACCAAGACGTGTATCCAACGGCACCCCATACGAATACTTTCACTCCAGGTGATGGGTCAGTATGACAATGTCGAATGCACATTGGCAATGTGCGCTCTCCACGATGCTGTCGAATGTGGATGCGCCCCTTATGATGCTGCAAACAGAGCCTGGATTTGTTTGAAGAAACGACATTTTGCCATTTCTGAAACCAGATTCGTTAGGAGTTATACCAGTGAAGTCACTGCTCTCTGTGATGTGGCGTCAAAGGTAACCGAAGCCATGGTGGCTGAGCTGACAGTCCATACTGCTGCAAATGTCGTCAAACCGTTCATGCAGAGCTTATTGTCTTGAAAACTATCCCAATTCTTGATTCAGGGCTTGTATCGGGACTACATGATCCATTAAGGTCATGCGGGTAACATGTCTATCTTCTCGGCTGTTAGTGATAGCGGACCTTTGAGATTCGTCACGGAGTTTCGTATGACCATCCTGAACCCAACGATTCCATTTTCTGCAGACAGTCATAGGATATCGACCGACGCGAGTAGCAATACTGCGATACAATAACCCCTCTAGCCTACAATTTGGCCTCTATCAAAGTCAAAAACGCTCTGGTAAGCATTTATCTCCTTCTAACACAAGGCAACGCAACAACTTTTCACCAGGCAACAACGTTCAAATGTAATTTAAGTATTAGAAACCTACTGTACAATTTCTTCATTTACGCATGTTGTAAGTGTCGCTCTTGGCGTCTGCTTTGCATTAATGCATTAAAATGCTACCCATTTTCATGTCACGGCACTTTCTTTCTGTAGCGTAAATTTCATGTGTGTAGCGTATCGCCTTCTTGGTGTAGCAATTTTAATGTCCAGTAGGGCAGATTTATATTTTAAAATTCAACTGTTTATGAATTTTAGGAATTTTATTAATTGCTATTAATTTCAGAAGTTTTGATTATAAAAATATTTTAAATATTTTCAAAAGTAGTTTTTCTTTTATTAGATCACTGATGAAATGTTTCGAGCTAAGAATTAATATCAGATTGATACTCGGTAAGAAATCAAATTAAAACTACGCACATATTAACAACTGTATATAATGCTCAATTACTCTATTGTTATAAGTATGTTCCGAAAAATTTTGTTTCTTTTTATTAATTAAAAGCTTTTATTCAACTTGCAATTTTCATATATATGAATTTCTAGGGCATAATCTATGCTTGAATCTTAACCAACATCCTATCATTCCGTTGAGCTTAACTTTTGCATACATGTTT
Organism: Nephila pilipes; assembly: GCA_019974015.1. NCBI lineage: Eukaryota > Metazoa > Arthropoda > Arachnida > Araneae > Nephilidae > Nephila > Nephila pilipes. The sequence goes on from BMAW01068444.1 coordinate 5,615, forward strand.
AACTTCGCTAACTATACAATACTCTAGCAGTGACGGATTTGGGGGAGAATCGGACTTTGGACTTAACACTGAGCAATTAAGTATAAGTTTTTCACATATTTATTAGCTTTTTTTATCAGTATTAAATTTCCAGACTAAAAAGAATTAAATAAATATGAAATTTAATCAAGCTTTTATTTAAACATAGCCTAAAGGAATAAAAATAATTTATTTAAATGCAAAGTAATATAAATTTTATAAATGCTTGAGGTACTGCAAAGAGACCTAGGTAATAACCATTAAGTTAATTACCCCAAAGCTATTTATTTATAGCTGAGATAAAATGAAGTATTAAAGCTTCAAGTTCTTATAAATCATACATTATTAAACATTTATAAAATTGTCTTGTATCTTTTGTTTGTAAATAAATTAAATCCATTTTTAAACCTTGATTAATTTTTTTTACTTATGATATTCAATACTGCTTACATTTTATCGGTTTTTTTGTTCATGTACAGACACAAAATATACTAAAATAAATTGTGTAAATCTTATGCGTATTAATTATAATTATGAATATTAAGCTATTTCTCTAGTTTTTTAGATGTTTTTTCAGTGTGAAGCATTTCATTTCAATGCCTTTTGTACATTAATACGTACAACATTTTCTAGGTTTTATTTTTAGACATTTATCTTTTGTTATTATATTTATGTTGATGCATTATCAGAATCACAATTGAATTTGAATCATTGTATATTACAGATAAAACAACGGCACACATTTCAGTTTTCAGAACATTTCCTTTAATTCTTACATGATATTTTGCGATATTACTCATTTTAATAAAGTTACTCTGGTTAGTGTTATATAATTTTTTTCGCATCTTTTTTGTTCAGCCTATTCTGCTCTGTTCTTTACTCTATTATGTTTTTCATTAATTCTAGTGGAAAATTCTATGAAAAATCAAATAATTTTGAGAAACTTAATTATTTTTCTTATAATTTGTCTTACCTTTTTGTTAAAAAAAATCCTTGTCTTCTGAGTAAAAAAAAACATGTCTTAATGAAATGTGCGTCTTTAATTAAATCTGAACAAAACTTAATCAACTTTTGTTAAACAGATTTCATATTAAATTGAGACTTTCAAAAACTTTATACTTAACTTGGCAAAATGTAGCACATTTTAAATCCCATTCCTTACTCTGAGTCAGATGAGTTCTAAATCCCCGTATTTGCTTATAAAAATAAAATAAAAAATACAATGACTGGAAGGCTGCTAAAAGTTTTTTTCCAATGAAAAACAATGTCCAGTTATTATACAAGGTTATTCGAATTGAATTATCCGATTTCAAAATTCCACTTTTTTTTTTCAAAAATAAACGACACATAATGATAAGTAATACAAGAATACAAAGAAAAACTGCAGAAGTCTTATATTGTGAACTATAGATGACCCTTATGTGTTCTTCGTGAAGTTATTTCAAGAAAGCTGTTTTAAAAGCTCTCACGGAACTATCTCGTAGGTAGATAGGTCTCAGTGGACCAGATTAAATGAAGTTACACAGCTGGCCCACTTAAGTCACTTAAAATGGCCCCTTGCGATTTCTACCTTTGGAGGTTTGTGAAATATAAAGTATATGCACCACCATTAACTACAAATTAATGAAAATTAGCAACGGATTTCTGCTGATGTACAATCAATTATCACAGACACTTTACAACATGTTTGGCAGGAATTTACATGTCTAATTTACATTATACGTGTAAGTAAAGAAAGCTGTATCGAACACTTGTAAACTCAACTTCTGTATTTTCCTTTTGCGCTCATGTATTACTTATCATTCGGTGTCTTTTATGTATGAAAGTGTAGCATTTTGAAATCGGATAATTCATTTTGAATAACCCTGTATTTCGAGAGTTACACTCTGCACAGAGCAAGTATTTCTGTTATCAAATTATATCAAATGATATATATACAATTTTGATTTTCAATCATTCAATATTCTTCAAGTAATACTCTTAAACTTCTAAATTATTTTTTGGAACCGAATTTTTCAGGACATATATTCTTTAAATTTTACACATTATCTGCAACTCATATGACATAAAAAGTCGTGTACTTTTATTTAAAAATGGCTTTGGAAATCTAATTATCATCAAATTTATGATGTAGCGCATAAATTTCTTGAATTAATAACATTAATGAAATTTGAATCAATTATTGAGTTAGAATATTGGATAAGAGAGACACAGGTACGTAACTGTTTTATAAATTTGGAAACTCTTATTAATGATCAAAATAACTGGTCAACAATTAAATAAAAATAATCTAAAATTATATAATCAGAATTTTCTTAAATTTTGCGCTATATTCTTAATATCAGGCAAAAAGCTGATTCAAGCTTTGTAATGACGAAACAGGATGCAATGTAATGTAAAAATGATTTAAACAATAAGAATATCAAATAGTTAAGTGAATATTTCTTTTACTATCAATATTCAGAATTGAAATGTGTCTTTTTTTTCACTTTGAGGACTTACAATATTACTTACTATAATGTAGAACATCAAATTAACCAAACAACATAAATAAATTTACACCTTTAGAAATATTAAGTCATTTTTAAATATGGTAACTTGAGATAAAAACAATAACAGTAATTTGAATGAAGAAACTGTGTGATTTATTTTTGAAAAATATTTGCTTTTATTCTCTGAAATATTCGACATTAGAACTGAAGCTAAAAAAAAAAAAAGAAAGAAAGAAAAAGGAATTAAATAATGATGTTTGCAAAAAAGGAGGGATAAAAATTTGCCTTGAATATATCCTAACCAAAAAAAAAAGAACGACTTACGAGAGAAATATCTTTAATGGAAAAACGACATTATTGAATAGCTACTGAGAATAATTATAATAGCTCTTTTTTCTCTGCTTATTGAAGCATGAGAACAAAATCTAAAAAAGGCAAAGTCCATGCAGCAGAGCATTTCTGTGAACCAACCATGAAGCATTTTTTGTGGTCGTATATTTCAAACAGCGCAATTAGTCGGCTGTGAATAGTGAATGGAAACACTAAACTAGCATGACCAAGTCCAGAATGTTGTTTAACAAACTTCTCAAATTGCTTCACAGTAACAGTTTCTTTAATTTTATGTTTCAAATTGCTAACCATTCGTGTCGTCGTACGAAGTGGGTGATTACTGTTTTCAGCAGAAACATTTGAAAAGACTTATCTGATCCTCGCAATCACTATGTTTCAATCCAAAAATAGTCATTTTGAAATGAAGATCAATGACTAAAACAGCCTTACTTTGATAAATTATTTCTGTATGGAGCTATGTTATTTCAAATAGAAATCTCGAATAACTCATTAGTTAATTCATGTAAAAAAAGTGCTTATATGCTACATAATCATGGGAACTATATTAATAATAACGTTTATTTTGTTATTGTGCAAAATTGTTTCGAGATATTTTCGAGTTGCCACAGCAACTGGAGACAACACTATTTAAAATCCGAAGAATAACACCTATTATAAAACAATGAGTTTCTCTTTAATTTAATGCCGGAACATGATTTTCATACAAAGAATGTGAAACGAAGGATTCAATTCATAAGAAAGCGTATTAATAGTCCACAAATACATTTTTTTTTAATCTGTTAATGATATAATTGAAATTTCATAAGATAATATGGAAAATTCGGTTTCGAGATACGAAGATAAAACGCATTAATTCCACGAGATTCTACTACTGAAACGACAGAATATATTCTAGTCTAGAATCTGTGACGTCACAGCTCGTATACTTCCTGTTTTCATTACTTTTTTATAACTTTATTCTTGGAATGTTTTTATTCTGTACTTGATTGACGTCACTGCTCTTGTTGAAGTGGAAATTGATACGCTGCTCACCCAGATAGATTCGCAGACGAGATGCTGTCTTTTTTTGCAGAGGTCTGTGAGATGATTTCTGATGTTCTTGAATGAGTGTGATACGAACTTGATAATAAAAGATTTTAAATATGAAGTGGATGCCTCGAAATATTTGCCACTACACCACAAACCATTATAAGCGGCACTTTTAATAATTCTAACAAATTTAAGTTCGATATATATATTTAATGTGCACATCAAATATTAATTCCGAATTGCTTAACATAAAACTTTTATTTACATTATATACATTTATAATATCTTAAGTTAAATATTCAACAATTCAAATTTAATCAAAACAAAGGGAGATGGCTTGACACAGCCATTCCCGTTTTACATCTAAATCTATCTTCCAAATGTTTCTGTTCAAAAGGGGACGTTGCTATCGATTCGTGACACTATTTCTTCACAAGTATTCTTTGAAGAGGTAATGCTATTAAGATAAATACCTGTACTACTGCTCATCGATGAGGCACATTGCTGCACGCGAGTCGCTGCACTTGCGCTGAATGGAATCAAAATAAACCCCATATTACATCATGCTAACACGTTCTATCCTGGAGAAAATCCACATCGACCAATCAAATCCCTCTCTCTCAGTTCACTGTTAAGCCGAGGAAGAAAAATTATCTCAACTCTCCTCTGAAACTTCTGACTCTTGCTGTTACTCCTTTGTTGAACCGTGAAACCTCTCACTTCCCCATCCCTTAATGCAATCTGAAAGATCTCTTTCGAAGTAAATAAAACCGGCTCTGCTTAACCATAAATATAAAAATTCCCATTTTTACTTTACGTATTTAGATTCTTAATTTTTCAGTATCATACTTAATTACTTGGCATAGTAGTTTATCTAAAAAAGTACTGATGTATATCTAATTCTAAGTACTTATAGAACGTAAAGACCCGGGAGGATCATTTGCTCCAACAAATCGCCAATATTTTTTTTAATCGCTGCCTGAACACGTCAAGAAACGTTTATAAATCATTTCTTAGCAACAATATTTAAGTTTTGTGCAAGCTGAAAAGGAAAGTAAAAAAAAAAACTGTAGATTTTCTCTTGAAGCCTTAAGTAAATATTCTAATCGTATGCGATAGTTCACGCATAAGTTGTTAACTTTAATGAAAGAGGGTTCAATTCTAAGATACAGCTGTTGCCACTTGCAAAATCACGAAAAAAAATTATTTATATTAACCCCTAGTTCTTCAAAATAAGTTCATAAGACTGTCTAAAAATGATTAACTATGTGAATGAACAACTAATATATTAGTTGGGAGAATTATTGGGTAATTCAACTGAGAATTTTATTTCTCTAAACTGTGTTCAGTGAATTTTTTTTTTTTTTTTTTTTTTTTTTTTGATAAAAGCTGCAAGAGGAATGTAAGTCTTTTAAGACTGATTTATACGTTGTTGCTTTAATGGTATAACATTTTAAACTATTTTCCAGCTACATTACATAATTCTAATACTAGTTTTCTTTTAAACGCATATCCTTTAGATTAATTTCTTACATATAAAATGCAAGACAAGTTTATTCTGCTTCCTTTCGGAAACATGATTCTTTGGTAATAAAAGCTCAAAAGAGAAAAATGTATGAAAAGCTACAGATTTCGACACATTCCAGAAAACTTATCGATTCAAAAAAAAAACCTAATGCTGAATTAACCGATAATTATTTAAAAATACGAAAAATGTAAGTTTATATCATTCAAAATCGCATCAAAAACAAATAAAAGTTTATCGATTTTTTTTTTTTTATTGAAAGGCTTTTATAAGTTGAGTTTTTAAAATATCCTATTATTAAACTAATCTTTACGATTCAAGATTCCCCATATTGTTTAGCTAATCTTTAGTATTAGAAACTGGAATATCTTGTATAAAAGGTGTAACTGCAATTATGTATAAATTTATGTAGCAACAAAATTTTAAATTTGACCTTTTTAAACAATGGATCTTTTTTCACTATATTAAGAATCTAAGAACGGAAAATAATTTTAGCCAAAGAAACTTAATAATTAATTTTTGAATATTAGTTACATAAATTTCTACTCCATAATATCGCACAACATGAAATTTTGATATATTTTAAAGAAATCTGGAAGAATACCCTCTCTCTCTTTTGTATATCAACCTCTATATTTTATAGGAAATCTTCGAACACCATCCGACAATTATAAAGTAAATACTAAATTTTGGGATTAAACTAAAGAATTATCTTTCAACTAATGTAAAATGATCTGGTTAACTATCATTTTTTCATTTTGATGAAATTCTTTCATGACTCCAACTTAATTTTCAGTATAACATTAAACATTGCTGCTTTGAAATATAGAAAAACTCTTGAAGCAAATTTCAACTGAATTTAAAAAGTTAATAAAATTTTAAAAAAATATGAAATATATATATACACACACATACACTATATATATA
>BMAW01068446.1:0-57935 GCA_019974015.1 Nephila pilipes
CATGAAGCATATATAAAGAAAAAAGGCGTTCAAATAAAGAGATCTTTTAAAAATGCATTTTTTTTAACAAGATGTAAAAAATGAAATTAGCTTTCCCATTCACTTTGTGCGCCTTTCTATTTAGTATTTCACTTAAAATATTATTTTTTAGGCTAGCTTCATTTCTTTAATTAAATTTTTTTTACGGAAATATAGTTTCACAAATCCATTTCTTAGACACTTTCAGTACGCATGAAAAAAATATTGTTCAGATAAACTAAACTTGATTAAATGAAATAAAAAAAAAATACCTTTCCAAAGCTGGAGCATAAGTATAACTAGCATTTTGCATTAAATTGTAAATGAAGGAGAGCTTTTTACTGATGTCAGATGACCACATATTGAAATAAGAATTCAATAATATTTGATCTCCTCCTAGAGCAGAAAGAAAATAATTAGCAATTATTTTTTTAAAAAAACTCTGACCTAATTAAAAATGCATGATAGTAATTAACAATTTGTAATGAATTCTCATTACAACTAGAACCACTACAGAAAATTTGGAGATTAGTTAATAGGATTGAAAAATGAATATAAGAGTGGAATAATTTTTGCGTGACAACAATTTATGATCTATAATCTCTGCAATAATTATACGGAGCCAATTGTGGCGTATATATATAACTTGATACATCTGTCATTTTTTTCAAATATTAGTCGAATCTCATATCTAAAATTCAATTTAATTCCAGAAAAATTAATCAAAATAGTCACATAAAAATAGCTCAAGAATGTAGTCAATTACTCTTCAAAGCCTTATTTATTATTTTTCTAAAAAATAGAATGCTCTTTACTAGTTCACTGCCCCTCCACGCGAAACTAACAATTTCTACAAAATATCAAATATTACTCTTACTGGAGTACGACGCAAGTTAATCCAAAATGGCCAAATTTCGACAATGAAGTGTAGATGGTCCTAGTCCCTTTTGATGACACAGACACGGAAGAAACCCCCATGCACTATTCAAATCCTTCATATTTTTTCTATCTTTCTTTTACCATCACTGTTCTATCATCTGCAATCTTTCTCTGTTGGTATTTACACGACCTGATTGTATCTATTCCCTGCATACCTAAATTTTACCTAATTTGTGTAATCACGTTTCATTTGGTTGGAAAGGAGTTAGAAACTTAAATTTAAAGCCAGTGAGAAACCCCAGATGTTAATAAAGAGAAATTTTACGAACTTGAGTTGATGCTTTCTTGCAACGCCTCTAATGGAAAAGATAGATTTACAGAGATGTCACCAGTCAGCAAAATGAGAGTTTAGGTAATGACCCCTTCACCTTGGCGACGAATTTGGCGACCATTTGGAGACAAATTAAGGAGTTAGAGCTAAGCGAAAAATTGAACGGGAAGAAAGTTACGGATTTGTCGTGAATTTTCCTATGTGACGTCACCCCTGGACGGAAAGGTATAAATACAACAAGAGCTACTGTCGAGAGAGTGAATCTGAGGAATCAGTCTGTGTACGAATCAGTTTATCTTTGGAGTCTGATTTGTAGACTAATCGGAGAATCGTGACCGAATGAATTTGCTGGAGATTCGGCCTGAATTTAGCGGAACTGTTACGGAGAGTGGAGATTCTGTTGAGGAGATCGACCGAGGGATCGAAGGAATGCTGTTGGCACTTGAAGTAAAGCATACAGGGTGAGTTTGAGAAAAAGCAACGTGCGTCTCCTGGGAATCGTTGGAGCCTGCCCTGGAAGTACAGAATATTACTGCGGTGACTGTCCGCAGTGAGGAGCGATAAGGTGGTGAGCTTAACATTAATGTGTAATAACTGTGACTGTACTTAATGTGTGTTTTGTTCCTGTATCTGTGTCATTGAATTGTGCCAGTGCTGTGTATCTGTTATTGTCAAAATTGTGCCACCTTTGTGTGTCTTGAAAATTTAAGAATAAATCGTATTTGTTGTTATTCTCTGAGATGGTATTGATTTTCACTCCCACACACCAGAAAATTTTCGTAACAATATTATCAGCAGCAGGTACAGCACTTGCCATGTTTGAGCGCTATTTTGGTTTCATAAGCCATTTAAAACAAAATGTACCCGATGTGGTTACAATTCGCTCCTTCTTCATTGACGACACCCAATTGCTAAAATTCTGAGTAGCAGATTGCATCAATCTCTTCAATTTGTTTTAAACTCAGTAAGAAAAATTAGGGGCAACGCGTTGAATTCATTCTAGGTTTTTTGCTCAGTTGTGTGAAGAAAATGACGAGTTACAAGGTGACAATCTACAAGCGCATATCGTGCAATTTAAAAAGAGATATCAGCAATGCATCAGAAATACTTATCCGATTCAGCTATTACGTATCCTGCATTATGGGCTACCTCCCGAAAATTTTGTGATAATTTTTCCATTTTCATACCTCGTGGAAAGGGATTTCAGACAGGTCGCCATCTTCTTACAAATAAATAAATAAATAACAGATTGGAAATTATTGTCAATCTAAGGCTAAGTCTAACTAACTTGAATTCATATTAAAAATGTGCTATCAAGGCATTAGGTTCACTAGGTATCATGTTCCTATAATCAAGATCTCCACGACGTATATTTTTTAACAAGAACATGGACGATCCATGCTGTCTTGACATTCTTCGATACATAGGGTGTTCTACTGTTGTTTAAACCAGTACATTCGCCATATCTGTCACTAATTAAGAACATCTGGTTTTGTGCAACCGAGAGTATCTGTATTTGTCACCCAAGCTCAGTTCGACCCGATGAGGAACCAGATTAGAATTGTTATTGGTGCCAGAAGCCGCAGCTCGTAGGTACTGAACTCCAGTCTCACCTGAATGTTAAATCGTGTTTTCCCTCCCATTCTACGATTGCTATTTGCCTCATTTCTTGATGCAGAATTTTTAACTGCCGGAAGTATTTTATAACTGTTGGATGTCCATTTCCTAATGGTTTTATAGATCGCTTCAAAGACATTCTTAGACAGCTCTTATAGTATTGCCTACTATTCTCTCTCTACATGCTTATGTAAATCGACCATTCTATTAACTTAACTAGTTTTTACAGGCATTGAACTAATTGTTGAAGTACAAGTGCTATTTAAAAGAAAACTGTGACGATGTTTTAAAAATGTTTATACGAGGATAATGAATTACAGAAAAACTGAAGGCGAAATTTATTTGCAGATAGTTCATTCCAATTTTCCGCATATAAGAAAATTACTCAGACAGTAAATTCTGTTTTTAAATACTATGATTGCAAAACTCCATTCGGAAATGAGTGCTTGTGTTTCATGAAAATTGGTACTTTGGAAAGACTGTGATACCATTTTCGGATATTTCAATAATGCTTAGATATTTCGATATTTGGAAAAAGAAATTGTTCCTTGGGTAACTCATGTAAGTATTAATTTTTTTCAAATTATATATAATTCCTGATATGATAACCATGAGCATATAACTTATTAAAATATAAATACAACGAGTTCCCAGCACTCAATACATATTATAAAAATCATTCTTGTTCAACAATGTTATCAAGGTATATATTTTTGATAATATTGCATAGGTTATAAATTTCTTAAAGACCAAACTTCTTCGTTTTGTTTTGTATCTCTTTATTTTGATATATATTTGACTAGGGAAATCAGAATTTATGCTTGATTGAACTAAGTTACGAAGTCGCATTACATGAGGGTTTTCGTTATACAATCACACATATTTGTAAGATATTACCATTATTTTGTCCTTGGATCTGAGAGAGTTCCACCAGCTTTGTGAATGTAATTACTGAAGGTACGAAGACAAATACTCCTGAATTAAAACAATCGGGCCAACCAACGTCAGGTACCGCCGATAGCTCATCATATTGAAATAATTCATCGCAATTACGAAGAACCTGCAAATTCAAAGGATCAGACTTTTGTTAATAAATCTGACACACATGCAGAAGATGTTTAGCTATTTAATTCATCATCATATAGAAATAAATCACTGGAGTATAATTCATTATTTCGGATAAAAATAAATTATAAAGATAAGAATACGATTTTGTGACGCGTAAAGAATGATTTCAGTATTATTTCAATAATTTTTGTTGCATCGTAAGTTATTTTGCATCAGTGTTATATTGTGCGTACCTTCACAAGTCAAATCATTTGTTGAACATACTTCCACAACGAACTTCCTGTTCTCCAAGGGAAAGGAAAGAACCAACCGCGAACCACCAGAAGTCATCTGTGAGTCTGGGCATTCGCGAACAAAAAGAAAACCAACTACTCACTATGCCGTTCTAATTTGAACTATGAACTTTTACATTTTTCTATAAACCGACAGGAGATGATTAACCATCACAGGTTCGTGAGGAGTTTGTTCAACACTTAAAGATGCATATATGTTCCTAAGACGACCTGTTTTTTTTTTAAAAAAATTACTTTAACAATGAATTTCCCGTGCTCCATGGGACAGAAAAGAAATCGCGAGTCACCAGCAATCGTTTGTCAACCACTGGTGCGCAAGCCTGGAGGTTCGCGAGCAGAAAAAACCCCAACAAACTACTCACTATGCCTTCCCAATCCAAACTGCGAATATCTCTTGACTCCATCGATTAATGGACAAGAAAATATTCACCGCCAGAGGATCGTGAGGAATTTGTTCGGCACTTAAAGATGTATATACATTTGAGAGTCCGACCATTTACGAACGGATCGGCTCGCAAACGCATACACATTTTTATATAACGGATTTTACCTTTCTGGAAATGTTTTTAGTTTTATAAGTTCAGAAAACACACACACGAACACGCACTTGATGATTGTAGGGCGGTTTGAATGTAACCAAAGTAACTTCAGACACAGTTTTTGTTGTCTTTTGATATGTATTATCGATTTAAAAATTTCAGGATAAAAATAATTTATTTTTCCTTAATTAATTTTTAAAATTATTTAATATGCTCTAGGATAATAGTATAAATATTTAAAACAAATTTTCAAAATTAAATGTTGACTTTCTTTTCTTTCAAATTTGTGATGTGACACCAAAGCAACATTTTTTTTAAGTTAAAATATCACATTAATCACATATTTTTCCAAAAAAAATAAGTTCAACTAAAAATTCCGTGTTAAATGTCTGTATTGTAATATTTAAGCGTATCCAATTAATTTAAAAGTGAAACATTTTTATTTGGAAATTTTGGAAACAATAACTTTACATTAAAAAGTACGTCTGAATACTACATGGGTCACAATGCAATGATCCTATATATAAATTCACATCAATAGTTTCAACTTTGTATGCGTAGAGCCAGCTTTTACTTGAAATCGTTTTGTTGATTCTTATGAAGAAGTAAATGATTCAGTAGCGATATTTTTTGTATAGGTATTTTCTTCTTTCTTGATTTTGTCCTCCTCCTCTCTCTCTTTCTCTCTCTCTCTATATATATATACACACATATATATATTTTTAACACACACGCGCGTGTGTGTTAAAATATTAGTTTTAAAAGAAAATTAAATAATTTTTATTAAAAAAATATGTAAACAGAAAAAATAGTTTACTACAAGGTGGCCCTCCAAGTAATTTTTAGCTAATATTTACTAACATTTTTATGAATATAATAGTTTTATGGTGTTTAGACATGAGGATGATACATTCTTCCAAAATAATAATAATAAAGATGTCAAAAATTTCCAATTTTTTTTTCAATCTTTTTACTCATAGTATTTAAAAATTATTGCAAACTAACATTGATATGAAAGAATTGGAATGCTTAAAATTTTTTGAAAGAAAGATGATAATAAAATTTATAGTAATATATATATGACAAGAGAAATATATTTTGCTTTAAGATTCATAAAGTACCAGTATGGGCGAGTTCATTAAGTCTTAGTATATTTAGAAACATAATTTATAATAACATTTTATGTAATTTTAGACTGTGACTAAAATACAATTTGTTTACAATAACTCTGATAATTTTCAAAACTTTGTCTGCAAGAATTTTTTCCTTTAATCTCATTAAGAGTAATTTTAAACATAACAATTATAAAATAAAGTTTTCGTTCCTTAATTTTTTTACTTTTAGTTTTTAAATATTTTCCTCTTTATTTTGATATTGAGTTTGTTAGTTTGAAATTTAATTTTTCCTTACTTTTTGCATTAGTGCTTTCTCTTTACCTAATAGAGGGTGCTTCTCTCTTTTCCGGTCTAACATCTCTCTTGTCCAGAGGGCAAAAATAAATTTTTTTTTTGTCAATTTATAAAGTCCATTATTATTTTCTTTTATTTCTATTTTCTTCTGCTTATCAACGCGCTTTTGTGGCTTTATGCACTTTATAAATCACATTTTTTGCAAAATGTGGAATTTTTCTTCGATATATTTTTGTTCGTTGTCCTCTTTCATTATACTTTAATGAAATAATAATCAAGTTTTTAGAATGATACAAATGATACACATGCAATAGGAAGTATTGAAATGTCTTTAAATAATAAACTTTGAATATATATATTATTCTACAGTTTCTTACAAAAAGAATATTAATATCAAAGATTTGTGCACAACTTACCAAACAATCTGGGTTTAGAAAGACACATTTTTTAAATTGAAGAAGGCGCCAAATATTTAATTTTTCTAAACCTATTTGATCAAGATACTCAAGATTTGTTCCATTGACAGAATTCAAGTTTCTCACATGTCGAACAACGTGAAAAACAGATGACAGTGATTCTCTGAAATAAATAAATTTAATAATTTAATATTGCATTTCTAATTTATAATTTACTTAAAACTATTGAAAGGAAATCAATATTTACTTGAATCTAGTATCGACTCCCTCAAAAACTAAGACGCAAAGTTGCTTGGTTGTTCGACTAAGAAGAAGTGAGCTACCAAGCACAAGGCAGCCAAGAGCTTCAGCATTGTTTCTACAAATTGTTACAAATGCTTCGGTTAATATTGCAGCTTCAGTCGAGATACTTGCATGTTTACATAAGGAATTATGCAATGTATTCAAATTTTCTGTCGTCTTATCATTTGCTTGTGTAATCACTTCATGTTTAATTCCTAGTGGAGCAATAACAGTCTTTTCATTTTCTACATTCATAGAATTTTCCGAGCTCTTTTTAATATCAATGATGTGAGACTTCATTGAATCAACTGCTCCTGCTTCATTGTAAACTGGATTGCTTTCTTTACAACATACATGCTGTTCATAATGCTTAGACACTTCACTTGAAATTACCTCTGGAAACGTTCTTGATTTAACTGAATGTTGAGGAAGTTTACTTGGTGCAGTTGAAATTTCCTCAGAATCAATATTTGAATATTTATTAAATACCGATTTGTTTTCTTTGTTGATAACTGGAATATCTTCTGCTGAGTTGTATGTTCCATTGGTAAATACTGTAATTCGATTTTGATCATTTCTTGAAGTATATGAAGGGCAGTTTGATACAGTCATTGGAGAAACATTGTACAAGAAGTTTGTTTGCCAACCATTTCTGTTAACGTAAGACTCATTTTCTTTCACTTCCATAGAAATTCGACGACTATTTCTTCTACTTGACACCTTTTTTGATCTTTTAGGCTTAGTTGATACTTCTGCAGCACTACAGGAAGATAAAGTAGAGTTTGCCTCTGATTTTTCATCACCAGACGTCTTAGTATCTTCGGAATATCCATTTAAATCTGGTGAACTTTCACTTTTAAAATCTGAAATATCTTTAACTGGTGAACTCTTTTCATCTGTGAGGCTATCTGTGCTTCTCGAATCTCGTCTAAGACATTGTATGCAATGACTAGAATCTTGGTCGCAGTATATTTTTCTAGCTAAACCATCCAGCATGTCTTGAATCAAAAATATGTAGGATAATATCGTTTTTGAACAATTTTTACACATTGAATCATCATTATTCATATCAGGTGTTATTTTACGAGATATGTTTTCAGCCGCGTGTTTAAGACAGGGTTTACAGTCATTTAGAGTTTGAGCAGCGGGGGATTCCCCACGTTCTTTATCTTTTAAAATATTTTTCTGTGATTCGGCCATTATGAAGTTGATTTGTAAACTCAAGCTTACACAAGAATCTTTTAGAACTGTTTTGTAAGTTCTTATTCCCAAGAAAATCTTTAAATTTATTTCAATAGTTATTTTTTCATTGTGCGAAAACTACTAGCAATTTGTTTCGTTCACAAAGAGGGTATATCCAAGTTAAAGTTGTAGCTTATCTTCCCAGCTTTATCAGTATTTAGTTTTCTTTTATATGGATGTCAAAAGGATAAGCAGCTTCATTCAACCTTGCAAATATAAATATGGAAACTGGAATGAGAAGAAGAAAAGTTAATTTGAATACTAAACATGAAATAAACCCAATTAAAAAGCTATTTTTTTTAAAAATGTTTTTTGTAGCTCCCTTTAATGCACGATAAAATTTTATCCTGTCCACGTTAGGCCTTTATTGACATCAAGGTTCGAACCCAGGACTCAACGAAAACCGCAGGCCGTGAGTCAGTGATCATGACAACAAGGCTACCGCGGTTCATAGTATAACTTTGAAGAAAATATTTTATAAGTATTTTAGAAATTTCGAAATAATCAGTAACGTTTACTTAACTTACTTAACGCAAAGTAAAACGTGCCTTTAAATGCATAATTAAACAATTATGGAATTATTTTGTTTTGTACAAGTAAAAATTCTAAAATAATAACTGAGAAAGTAAAACTTTACGGTATAATCCTTAAATACTAGACAAATAATACAATTCAACTGAAAAAAAATCTTAAGTATCATGCATTTTTCGATTTTACGCCAATTAACGCATAAAAAAAACTATACTTTCTTTGAAAAAAATGCATCGTTGTTTTATAACAGCTGACGTTATAAAGGTAAACATAAAAAAATATTTTACAGAATGAAACTTCAATTTACAATTCTGATTACAATCATTAAATGAGGTTTCGAAAAAAAAAAAAAAAAAATGCGATTTTTTCCGCTCATTATAAAACATAAAACAAAACATGTTGTGCACTTAATCTCGAAAGCCCTAATTTTTAGATGATTTTCTTCGAAATATATTTCTTGGTACAATTTCTTCTGTTTTGACTTATTAATTATCTATAGAATTTTAAAATACAATTAAAAAAATAGCTATTTGAAAGGGAGTTAAAAATAATTGCATTTTTTGTAGAGAATGTTAGTTGACCGAAAATTTCTAACTTTGAAACAAGTAATGCAAGAAAAGTATAAATAAAAACTACGATATGATTATATTTAGAAATACTTAAATTCTAATTGTGAAAATACTTTCATTGTACCTCCTTTCATGAAATTTAATGTTTATGAAAGAGAAAACATTAAATATTTTAAAATCACATTTTATAGTAATTCGTCTTCAAATGTGCAGTAATGTCCTGTTTTTGGTTGATGTGGAAGTTTGGAGAGGGAGGCGCCAGTTCAGATGTCGTCCACGTTATTTGACTGAGATTCAAAATTACGAAGTCCTCCAATAGCCCTCGTGTTGTTTATTCGTTCGACTATAATATAACAATCTATCTACTATATTGATCTCCAAAATTTTAAAAACAATTACAGAATTGGTGTTTATTCAAATAAGTTCTGTTAATGTTGAAAAAACTTTTTCCAAAATTACATAGCATATAGTGAGATAAAAAAAAAGTTACAGCTAACAAACAGAATAACTAATTAATTAACAGAACAGAAAATGTTAATAGTGAATATTTCAAGCAAAAGTAAGACATTTATTGTACAGTAGAATTTCGTAATGTCGGATTCCTTTAATTCAGTAAAACCTGAACTTATACGAAATAGAAAAAATAAATTTTTCGATTTATTTTTCACAGAATGAAAATATAGTACGTAAGGAAAAGAGATAACACATCGATCAATAACTCTCGAGACTAACCCAGAGATGGCGCTCGTAGTAAACCAGTAACCAGGTCTTTCTAGAGTACTAACCTTTGCTTGAAACGTGTCAAAATTTTAAGTCGATCGGACCAGGAAAAAGGTTTTTTGAAGTGAAGTGAAAAAGGTTTTTTCCAAGTGGGTGCCGCGATTGCTTTCGATGGAACAAAAACAGCAACGAGTCGATGATTCAGAAAGCTGTTTATCGCTATTTACTCGCAACAAAAAAGATTTCTTGCGGGGGAAAAAATTGGGGAATTTTTTTTGGAAAAAAAAAAAAAAAGATTTGAAAAGCGTTGGAACGATTGTATCACCCTAAAAGGTGATTAACAAAAGGTGTTATGTTGATGAATAAAAAAAAATTTGCAAAAAAATGTTGTTTTCAATTTTAGACTCGGGAGTTATTGATTGATGTGTTATGAATCCAGAATTTAAGTAGAGTTTTCACTAGTTTCTGACAAAGTGTTCCAAATTCAAATAAGAAATATTACAAAATTTATTTCATGCGTGGTTTTGAGAAACCTGAGGATTTGAATAAAATCTCTGAAATGACTGAAAATTGAAGCAAAAGTTAAACCTATGTTAACACGAAATATGACAAATGAATCCTTCTTTTTAAAAAATAAAGAAAAAAAAATGTTCAATAGCTCATTTTTGTATAAGAAATTCCTTAGCATATTTGTAAAATCATATTATGATGAAGTTAATGCAAAAAAGTAACAAAAATCATTTAAGAGTATAGTTATGAATTTATAATCTCAATATATTTAACAATTTCAGATTAAAACTTAAAAAAAAAAAAAAAAATGTTACGCAACAAAAAAATATGAATAGAATTTTAAAAATATGTGTTTTATATTGTACGGAGAAATAATAAAACAAAGGTTTTAATGGCGATGAATTGTAATAATTTTCATAATAGCAATTTCATATTCAGTACTGTTGGTAAGTCCCGAGAAAAAATTATCGTAACTGTTAATAATACTATCATGAAATACCATTATATTGGTATTATTTGAAACTTAATGTACAATATTCATAATAAAGCAACAAAATAAGTGATTTAATGATAATAGAATAGTGACTGTCTAAACAGTACAATTATATTGTAACTTATTTAAGGGATATAGTTACCTAAATATTACCAAAATACTGAAAATGTTTTATTACTTTATTTTAATTGTATAACTTTTCTAAATAGATGCGCAAAATATCACAGCTTTAACAACAATACTTAAGGAATTTTTAAAAATTTTGTTTAACAGTGAGCCAAATAATATATATTTCTTTGACCTTCAAAATTTTAAACTGCTTTTTCTCGGTTTTTACTTTTCTGGACCCTCATGTATTTAAAATGCTTCAGTTTTTTTTTTATTATCAAAATAAAGTTTTGAAATTTTTTTCTGGCGGTTTTGCTTAATGTGTTTAATAATTCAGTGCACGGATTAAGGATTTATACTTATAGATATTTTTACTTAAAAATCTACAAAATTAGACATCACTAGTATAACTAAACTCATGCACAGAATGGTGAGAAACACTTGCAAGAAATTGAGAAAAAGAATTGCTTAAAAATATTAAAATTTATTTGTAGAAGTAGTAGCAATTTTAAAATATTAAAACATCTGAAATTTTTTTTTTAAACAATTGTTTATTTGAAAATCAAGCTTTTCCATTGTGAAATACATGTTTTATGTGTGCTCAAATACGGTGAATATAAAATTTTAATTTACAAATATCTTATAAAAATAATTCCTCCCTCATGGAATATACTATGTCCCCTTAAATAAAAAGTTAAAAATCTTTGAATTTTTATATTCGAATGCAACATATATTAAAGGGAAAAAAAGATATAATCATTATATACGAAAAAAATTAGAAATTTTCATTTTCTCCCATTTACTAAGTAATCTCTTTCTTTTATTTATATAAACACAATAAACAGCCAAACTAAGATCATATATACATATTACAAAAAGTAGTTATTTATCATTAGTGTATAAAATTAAAAGTTTTAATATTTCTACAAAAACATATATTTTAAGGGACAAAAATTGAAAATAATATTACAGAATTTTTAAAATGAAATCAATAATAGTATAAAAAGGTTTACACACGTAATATTTTCCTAGGAGAGGATTCATTCATTTTAGATTCATTCTAAGGAGAGGTAATATTTATAAATCCTTATAATGTCCACGTTTTACCAAAAAGAAGATTATTTATGATTTTTTATATGAATAATTTTATATGTATGTTTAACTAATACTTATTTCAAAGAATAAATATAAAAATAAAAATTATTTACAATTATTAAATTCATTGTTAATATAGTGTCGAAGGTTATTTACACGCAATATCAATCAAAACAATGTTCAAAATTTATGCAAAAAATTTTTTTACTCAAAAAAAAGTCACATAACTTTCAATAACTATTAACATATAAATTAAAATTCAGAAAATTTTATTCCCTCTATATATATGCACAGTAAAATGCAAATTTAAATACTAATTTTACATACGATAGAATAGTAATAAGTCTTTAAAAATAAATAAAATTATATATCATATACATTCAGATATAAATAAACTTTTACGACCCTCGTCTATAACATTTTTTTTTTCTTACCCCATATACGTTCGTTACATTCAGTGCCACAGTTCAAACACTTAGACAAAATCACAAGAAAATCTAGACTTCAGCTTATAAACCAGATTCAAAAGACTTACAGCTTATTTGCATAGAACATGAACTGAAGATGAGAAAAGAATTCCATCCGTGGGTTCATTTAATGCTCTATTTCCTCAAAGGATACTCTTGCTCCCACTTGGCAGAAGGACAAAAGATGTCGAGGAATAAAAGAGACTCGCCATCAAATGAAAACATAATGTTGACATTCGTCTCGCAATCTTGATCGACGTCCAAGTGCGGAAGCAATGTCAGGAGCCTTAAGTATTCATCTGACTAATTTTCTTGGGCACGTGCGCAAACCGTCCCGCTTTTGCTGATGGATGTAAAAGAGGAAAAGTTCAGGGGGAACGTTAGCTATTACTTGTATTCTGCTACTAAATATAACTTCGTCATAAACTAAAATCGCTTGAGGTGATATCTAAAATGAATTGAGTTTTGATCAGTTTAACCCTTTCAAGGCCGTTTAAAATAACATAAAACCTATTGTGAAATAAAGGACATCTTTTATCGTAGATGGTGTGAGTGATTGTTTATTAACGTCACACTAAAAGCAACACGATGATTATTGGGTTAATTTCGAACCTCCGTAAAGTGACGAGGACGACACCTGATCGGACATCCCCTCTCCGAACTTCAACACCACGCCAACGGGAGGACTTGGGTTCTTGACCAGATTAAACGTGCAACGGCCCCGCTACTTCGGGTCTTTACTGGTATCAGGGCTCGAACTCACGACTGAACAAAAACAACGGTAGACGCGAGTTCGCAACCATGATCACGAGGCTATCGTGGTTACTCATCGTAGTTGGACAAAACTGGTATCTGTGCTAATGGATCATAAGGGACTAAATAATGATGTTAATATATTGACTTAATTAATATCGTTTATTTCTAAAAAAAATAGAGCTTTTTATTCTTGATAGAGAATAATTTGAAAAACTTTTGTTAAGAATTTAATTCGAATCTGTTTACTAGTTCCAGGAATATTTGAGAAAAACTATTAGGGGGCTACATAGCAAATTACTTCGCGCTAACGATTTTTATTTCTCCCTTTTAACACTGCACGTGATAAGTGGGACAATAATTGAGATTTCTAAACTAATGTATGGCACTTTAAGGCTGCTCCCGTCTACCGGCTATTTTGATTTCGTGGACCTAATGTTTATCCTATGGAATTTCTACCATCGTCCTCAAATCTATAATACTTTATCTATTTGAATGCACCGAATTGCATCCGAGATAGCAAAAAATAATGTAGGCTTCTGTGATTCACATTTTCTGTACGATTTTAAAATATTTAAGAATATTTTTTAAAGACTGGTAAACTCACAAACGAATCATTAAAATAGGGGTAAAAATATTCTTAAAAATCGAAGGAAAAATGTGATTCTACAGAAACATATGCATGCAATAAACATTCATAGCCATACACTCCTTTCAATAAATTATAAGTTTCAGTAGCGGTTTTTCAAATTTCACATGTGAAATTTCACAATTCTTTGCACTATTGTTATACTTATAATTTTTCCTGCGAAAAAAAAAAAAAAAAAAAAAAAAAAAAACTCTAATGAGAACGCAGGTTACGGTTATGCGGATTTGTTTACAGAAACGAAAGGCACTGCATTCAAAAGAAAAGGCTTCACGCTAAACAGCTGCCAGTGGCTGGCGTCTGAAGCAAGCGTACTTCTGTATGAGCGTCAGCCTCGTTATATAATATTCACACCTCGAAAATTACTTTATTCTTCTATGGGATTGATGAATAAAATCTGTTTATAAGATTCTTCCACAAAACCAGTTAAGGAATAAATAGATTGAAATTTCACAATACACATCATATACTCTCTTAAGTTAAATATCCACATTCATCCAAATAACAATCCTAGGTAAATATTTCACCTGCCTATTGCAAAAACATGTAAATTAAAAAAATCCATAGTGGAAATGTAATCCTGAATCCACTTTGAATTTATTAACATCGCACTAGAAGCAATATATGGGCTATTGATGACGAAGATCGTAATTTTGAGCCTCGGACAAGTGATGAGGAAGACACCTGAGCTGGCAGCCCTTCTCCTAATCTCCATACCACGCCAACGGGAGTACTTTGAGTCATGACAGATTTAACGTACATCAGCCCCGGCAACATGGCATGCCTTCAGTGGTATCAAAGCTCGAACCCTCGACTCGATAAAAATCGCCGGCCGCGAACCCACGACCATTAGGCTCTAAGTGGCCACAACCCTCTAAGGCCTAATCCCGATATAGTTAAGCAATAAGCAATTTATCAAAATTTATTTAATTCAATTTTTTCCCCATAATTAGTATTTATTAGAACTCAAGGAACTAACATATTTGCTCACCTAGTGAGGAAAGATTTTAATTTACAAGCATAACAATTTAGGGGGGGGGGAAACCTTAATATTAATTCAAGAATAATATATTTTTCAGGATTTCCGATTCCAAAAGGGATGTGATGGGACTTATAACTGAAATATAAATTTCATCACATATTCGAAACTCAATTTCATACAACCTTTGATAACTAAGAGGTATTAAATTAAAATGAATTGGCGAAGTTATCATTAAAACAGGAGATACAAGAGAGAATCGTTAAGCCTTAATTATTCTTAAGAAACAACTGAGATATTTGGATAAAATTTATTCTGCATATTAAATGATCCTTACGTATATAGTGTTGTAGATTACAGCTATTCATGATGATTTGTTTGGTTTCAGGAAGCCGTAGATTGAAGTAACCAACAGTATGGTGAAGACAGAATTTAATCTGGCGAGTTCTACAATGACGGCCATCGAAAAGTCAAGAAAAGATGGGGAAAATCTTCACTCTGGATGGTGACTATTCACAGATGGCAGGAGAATAATAAATAAAAATAAAATTTCAATCTCGATTGCTTAAAGTTACAATTAAAACTTTATTTTACTTCGGATAATAATTGAAACTTTACGGTGCTGCGAGCTACTTTAATCTACGGCTTCCAGATAGCAAACTAATCAACATGAATAGCAGTAATTTACAACATTATATGTACATAAGAATCAATTAATACGCAGAATATATTTTATATCCAGATATCTCGACTATACTTCTTTGTAATAATTAAACCTTTACGATACCCAATGTATTACGTTGGTTGTATATTATTACACCGCCTCGATAAACTTTGCTTTAACAATATTTTTTTAATATAATTATGCTTTCTGATCGCACTAATTAGTAATGAATTAGAAATTTTAAGCCAATTAATATAGTTAACTAATATTAGCTGTATAATTAACTTAGCAATTTTAATGATTTTTTTTACTTTTATTACAACTCAATGACAAATATAATTATATATTTACAAATAACAATAATTTCAGAAATCATGCATCAGAATTTCTTTACTACAATTAAAAAAAATAGCGATATATTAGTACGTCAAAAGATAATGCTAGGTTTTACAAATTCATACTTACTGTACCTTTTACTTTCCTTTTTGCCTCTTGATATCCGCGAAGACAGCTAATCGTGGTAAAATGACTTCTTCCTTGAGACTGTTGTTATTTTCAGTGAATATAATGACAGACTGTTTCTCCAGCTTGTCACTTTCCCCCACTTGCCTAAGTTTAGGGTTAAACCCTAAATAGGGGTGCAAAAAGTGTATCTATCCGATATTCTGAAAGTATTCTTTCATGAGGTGCTAATGTTCTGGACAATTCTTAAGTCAGCATTGAAAAATAGTTTATTGTTCATTATGGAGTCTCAGGACTCTTAATTATTATCCGTATATATGAGAAAAAAACATTATTTTTCAAACCACCATAACTTATCACTGAAGCAAAGCAGAAGCTTGACATTTAATCACATAATATTCATATATATTTGCATTAATTCTAATATTTTCGTGTAATTTTAAGGAAAAAAATTATAAAGAAATATAAATTGGACATTTTTTCAATAACAAGTATAACATTGATCAAAATTACAAAAGTAATGTGATTTAGAAGAAAAGAGCTCAGTTTAAAAGTTATATTTACTTTTTAAAGTGTTTAGGGAATTTTTTTTAATACACTTATCCAAAAAATTTGGATATTTAAGAAAAAATCCGATTAAAATTCATAAGAAAATTTTTAGTGCTGCAAATAGTATTGTAACTAAGCATGACACTATTAAATAACTAATCTCTCTAACATTATAACTAGTGGAAATTTCACCTAAGGTTGAGATCTGTCATATTTTAATCCATATATATCTATTGTTATAATATTGCCACGCATACACATAGTGCATAGATATTTTTTAAACAAATAGGATGCATATATAGGAACTGCATTCCGAACTTTTTCTTTTATATATATATATAAAAACTGTGTATATTTTTCAGTCTTTAAAAGAAATACGGAGGGAGAAAAATGTCATGTGCATCTAATTAGCTAGACTATGATTTTCAAATTTCAAATATTTCACTAGTAATAAAAAAGTAACGTATTAGAAATTTTAAAAAAAGTTTTACTATCACATTATAATAATAAAAAAGACGCAATATACTATCGCTAGTATATGTAACTGAACGTTTGATTACGTTTTCTGATTCCACTTCAGACAGTCTTGGAATTTTTCAAAGGAAATTTACAAAGTCGATTGCTTAAAAATAAAATTTCCAAATGTATTTGTTTATACTGAAAATAAAATAAATAAATAAAAAAAAGATTTATTGGGACTAATCGATAAGAGTTCAGTAATGAAAAAAATCTACAGCAATAGCAGTTTGAAAATAGTCTGTTGATTCGTTAGCTTTTTTTGGAACAATTTAATTACGAAATACTATCTATAGACAATCTCATTAAAACTTAGGCAGAATGTTATTCGGAGCAACATATCTCAGTATTTTGGATTCTTTTATTAATGAAGCCTATGAAATGACTATAATTTATAGAGAAATTGAGATTGATTGTCAGATCGTCCATATGTCGTGTTGCTTGAAAAATTACTGAAGCTAACTTCAATACAGCATCACATTTTTTAATTTTTTAGAGCAACTGAAATAAATGTAATACTCCAAACAAACAATCTTTTTGTCGCTATTCAACAAAAACAATTGTTTCGAACCCGAGATGAAGCTCCCTTGCAACGATTTTCTTCCAAAGGAAAAAGACATCTACTGAAATGTGATCAGTCAGCCAAGGACAATTTAAGCAATGACCCTTTAACCTTGGCAATAGACTGATTTAACGGCTATTTTGGCGATTTGACAACAAATAGAAGAAAGCAGAAAGTGCTGGAATCTTGGTAAAATATCGACTGTGAAGAAAGCTACGGAATTTTCCTTGTGACGCCATACCTTGCCGGAACAGGTATAAATACCCCATGAGTCGACGAGAGTCAGTAAGTCTATGAAAGAATCTACTTTTGATCAATCGGGAAATCTTCTAGTAGCCACTGGTACTAGGAAAATGGAATTGCCGATAGCGTGGCCACGTGAATTTACGGAGAAGCAGCGTGTATCTGCCGTGAAATGGAGTAGTCGGCCTAGGAAGTGTAGAGTATTACTACGGAGATTTTTCCGTAGTATAAACTAGTAGGGTGAACGTTGCTGATACAACTGTGAGTGTCATTACAAGTGCTATTTTGTTCCCGTATCTGAGTCACTAATCTGTGCAAGTGCTGTGTTTCTTAATTGAGCTGTTATTGTCGAAGCTCTGCTACCTAAGCGTCGTCTTGTGCAGAATTTGTGAATAAAGGGGCCATTAGTCGTTATCATCCGTGTTGGATCGATTTTCACTCGTCATACACTCAGAAATTTTGCAACACAATGTAATGTTTTTCATAACGATAAATATCGTCTGAATCATACACACATAATTATATAATTCCACACAATAGCTGCAGAATTTGTCACGAATTCTTTCGGCAGAGATTTTAACAGAATAAATTTCAATTTTCTACTTTTACGAAACCGTGTGGTGTTTCAAAAAGGACCGATAATATATTTTTCATTGTTAAGTTTTTATTCTTGTCACATTCATTGTTATGTAGAAATGAACAAAAAAAGCGCGGACAAATATTTTTGTCCATCTGATTAAAACATTGAGTACATAATTAATAGCAATAAAAGAAATTGGATGTATAATAATAATTTATATAAATAATCTTAGAAAAAAATGCATTACTAAAACAAAAATTTGAAATACTTTGACTTTATTGTAAAAATATATATATATATATATATATATATATATACGAGTATAAAGAAATTTATACAATAAGATAACAATGAAGATCGCACTGAAAAGAAATTAAACAAAAACTTACCCATAAAAAATAGCACCATAAAATTTATCTTAATCCCAAATGTAAATCTGTAAGATGTTGCTAATACTAACAATTTTCAATTACTATTACAGATGACAACGAAAACCTTTTAAAGTAATTCAGCCAGAATCTTTATAAAAAAAATCAATCACAGTCTCAAAGTTGAGAACTTCGTTTCCTACGTTTCAGTAAATGAGAAAATTTTGGGATAGATTTAATATATTTTCAGTGTCATCTCTCACCATTGTTATTTCCATCTTACATATGCTAATTTACATTTTTCTTATGGCCAATATTATATACTATACATACTTTATCAGCACACATCGCAGTTCGGCAATTGCATTTTTCAAAATTTTCCTTCGGAGGAAAAACATTGGTTACTCTCAAACTCGATAGTCAATAACTGACTATTTTCATTTTTACAGAAGTAGTTTTTGAAGAATACGAAAATAGCTTATTTCCAAAACAATGCTGAGTAATATCCCTTTAAAAGTGAT
The DNA here is from genome assembly GCA_019974015.1 of Nephila pilipes. Taxonomy (NCBI): domain Eukaryota; kingdom Metazoa; phylum Arthropoda; class Arachnida; order Araneae; family Nephilidae; genus Nephila; species Nephila pilipes. Next base: position 19,431 of record BMAW01068446.1, read on the forward strand.
TTAATGTTAATGTCTCCAGATTTATAGCTTTAATTATCATATTTTTACAATACAATTTTTAGATGTTAGAGCTTTCCAGTATCAGATGAATTTATTTTTTCAACAAAATTGTTTAAAGCTGTCTGGAGTTCTATTTAAATTGACATGAAATAACGATTGTTTTTAAGGCATTCACGAGAAATGTCAGAATAAAATACAAAATTAAAAACAATGCTTTCGGTTGTCGCTTTTATTATTTACATTTTGTATAAAAGTTATTGTCTCATCGAAACTTTTTCATAGTACAGTGATAGATTTCTTTCGCTTTTCAGACATCTGAAAGATTTGAAGCAATTTTAGTATTTAAAAACTAACGTTACTTATATATATATATAAACAGAAAAAAATAATGAAAATTATAAACTGATTAAAAAAACTTTACATAATAATTTTTTCTTTCTAAAAATTTGCAAAACCTAACACTTTGCATAGGAGATATTTTTCTTTCAAACACTTTTTGTAAAGTTCTGCTTTAATTCTAAGAGAATACATAAGTAGAAAACTTTTAAAAAATATCAAGAAATTAGAAATATTTGAAAAATTTAAGAAAAACCTTAAAATTTTGGGAAAATACACAAATGGAAAACAATATATTTAGATATTGTAACAAACTTTGGGTTATTAAACTGGTTTATTCTAAAATAATAGGCCTAACTATCCCCATCAATAAAATATATTATTAAAAATGGTTATAACACCTAAAATATAAATTGAAAAATTCTGAAATTTTAATGCATATATTATATATTTTAAAATTCTACATTACACAGATTAAATTGTGCCGAAGCACGGAGCAGGAAGTGTGAAAAGATGAAAGTAAAGATATATTTTTAGTTATTATTTTTTAAAATATTTCTTTTATATATTTTTTTTCAAACCCCAAAGGATATATTATTTTACCCTTTACAAAGGATATACCCTTTTCGGGTATTTTTTTGGAAATTTTTTTATAATGACAAAATTACCACACTAAAAATAGTGGTAGTAAATTTTATTAGGTAAAATAGTGGTGAGAAATGATCTAAAAATTAAGAGAGATTTTAAGTTTGATGAGATTTACAAAGTTTCTCCAGAAGGGAGGGCGAGGAGAGAAGGCAGGAAAAAAAAAAAAAAAAACCTGTGATTTAAACGCCATTGTAAAGGAGACCACCTAGGTAGCGGTCAGTTCAGAGGTGTTGCAAAAGGAGCGATGCAAAATAATGACTTAAAGAATGGGTTTGAAACAACCGAGAGCCTGTTTTGCTAATGGTCGACACTGAGTCAGTGCTATGCTGCTATTGGTTGATTTAAATGGATTAGAAAAATAGGAGAAAGTCAGATGAGTGAAGAAAAATATGTTTGATTTTGAAAAAGGAAATTTGTAGGATAAAGGTTGAAATAATTATTGCATGTTTCGTATGGGTAGGGGTGAATGCTATAGCTGTGAGCTTGCCCCGTTAGCACAGTCGGTAGAGCCTGTGGCAAATAAATCGTGTGCAGGTTTGTGATACAATAGTGAGTGAGTGAAAGTTATTGGCGCCAGAGCCAGATGTGGCTATGCTGTGACAAACAAGATTTAACTGTGGCCTAGAAGTGAAAAAATTGGGGGGAAAAAGACAAAAATTTGTGATACAATAAAATCACCCATGAACTTAACTTTAATTAAAACGAACATAGTAAATGTAATAGATGCATTACTAGGCAATCTGTGCCTTACAGATACATCACTAGGTTATCTCTACCATACACAAGTTAAATCTTTCACTTTTCGTTCAACTCTGGCAGAAATGATGTCGGAGTGACATAGAAATTGCACTCTATGACAAAAAAAAAAAAAAAAAAAAAAAACACGACTCGCCAAGGAGTTGTCCAATTTTAATGAAATTTCGTATGCCAAGACATTTGGATCGAACAAGCAAATGATTAAAATTTGGTCTCCAATGAATGAATAGTGGGTGCTACAGTGCATCGGAACTCAGCAGGTGTATATAAGAAGCGATTCTCAATCTGATGGTCAAATTTTCTGTTGCATTGCGATTTAGGATACCTTTCAACGACTGAAAAAAATGCCTCGCCGCAGGATTCTAGCTCATTACAAGCATCTGTCAGAGTTTGAAAGAGATCGTATCACTGGATTGAACGAGGCAGGTTGGACAAAGCTTAGTTTTTATTAACGTCACACTAGAAGCAACACGACATGGCGATGGACCTCGTAATTTTGAGCCACGGTCAAGTGACGAGGACGACACCTGAGCTGGCACCCCCTCTCCTAACATTCCCACCACGTCAACGGGAGGACTTTGGGTGGAAAATCAGAGAATCGCTCGTCATATGGGTCAAAGAAGGCGATTAGAAGATGCTGGCAAGAATGGGTGGACAATGGCAGATTTCAGAGTCATGATGGTAGTAGTCGACCGAGGGTCACAGCAGAACGGGAGGACAGAGTGACTGTCAGATCAGCTGTCATAGCGCCTGATTCATCGTTATCGACCATCAGATGTGCGACTAACACACGAGTGTCCATCCTGGCCCATCACAGACGGCTGATAGAGCGAAATCTACGCTCGTACTGACCACTACACCACATGCCACTTACGCCTGCACACTGTCGAATCAGATTACAGTGGTGCTTGGCTCGATCAATTTGGTATGATGCTAACTGGAGACGTATAGTGTTTAGCGACGAATCTGGTTCCCAACTGTGTGTCGGCGATCATGGAAGACGTGTCTGGAGACGCCTGGGGCAGCGTGCCGATCCTGCTTTCACTGTTTCACGCAACAAAGGCCCTCAACCAGGAGTTATGGTATGGGGTGCTATTTCCCTTGATAGCCGGACCCCTTTGGTCGTCATTAGAGGCACACTTACAGTACAGTGGTACGTCGATGACATTCTGAGACCTGTTTTGCTACCGTTCCTTTTGCAGTAACCTGGACTCATTTTTAGCAAGATAATGCCACACCACATACGGCACGTGTTGCTATGAACTGTCTTACAGCTCGTCAAACACTTCCTTGGCCAGCCAGATCACTCACAAATCGAGCATGTCTGGGATTGATGGGAAGGCGACAGCATCTACCAGGGAATGTTGATGACCCAGCCCGACAATTAGTGCAAATTTGGCAAGAAATACCGCAGGGGACCATCAGGGAGCTTTATCACTCTATGTCACGTCGTGTGGCATCTTGCATCCAGGTTAGAAGTGGGTCAACATCTTATTGAGCTCGTTACTTTGTAACTATGCAACTCTGAAATAAATCATTCAATTTTTCTGAAATTTTAATCATTTTCTATTCTGCACATAATGTTTCTATCCGCCAATTTTTATCATCATCGGACAACCCCTTCTTGGTGCGTCGTTTTTTTTTTTTGTTATAGAGTGTATATGTAAAAGAATCCTACAATAAAGGATTGAGATTATTTTTAATGGCGCTTCAACAATCGGATACCACTATACCTCACTAAAGAGATAAGATAGTAATTTAACATCTGAAGAATATTAATCTAGTTCGAATAAACAAGAATACATGCATTTTTTATATAACTAAGCAATGAATATTATCGATGAATACCAATTAAAAAACAATGTTGTTATACAATTTTGATTGATCGAAGTAACAATATTGACTTTGAATTATCAAATTAAAATGGCAAAATTAAGGAAATATAAAACGTCGAGGACAATCATTAGATCTTAAACTATAAAATATATCAGTAATTTGGATAATTTACTGAAAAACGTGTCAACTAATATTCTAGCGAAATTAAAGACTTACAAATAACACGTCGTTAAATACACTTCATGATTTTTAACTTTGTTTAGATAACACGTCGTTAAATATGCCCCATCATTTTGAAATAATGTTCGTATAACATGTCGTTAGATACGACTCATCACCACACCAATCTCATCTATCGAAATGATTATAACTCAGATATTAACTAACGTATAAACAAAATTTAATTTTTCATTTTAGATTACCTTCGAGTACAATATATGGACTTTTCTTTTAAAATTACATTTATTGAGAAAATACCTGAGAAGTTGTATAAAACTCCTTTACAACTGCGCGAACCATCCTAGAGCAGTCCTGCCCGAAATAAAGGCTCGCATCGAGTCACATTTCCTAGACATCGCGGAGGCTCTCCACCAACTCTGAAATTTCCACTCGGAGTTCGCTGTCTTCTCGGCCCTATGCAGCACTCCCGTAGAGAGACTTAAGATTACAAGGTCTTGTGTCTTCAAGAGCAGAAGGCGCACCTTTAGGAAACTGTGCGAGCTTCTCTCTCTGGAGGGCAATTTTAAAACCTTACAGGAGAATATGGATCCTAACCACGATCCCTGCACTCCATATAATGGACTTTTCTTGAAGGACGTCATCAACAGCGATGCTGCTCACCCTCCCCATGAAACGGACAATGAGCTCCGGCTGTCCGAGATAGAAAAGGTTTTCAATTCTTTACCGTTCCATCAATCTGTCAACTACGATCATCTCAGGGTATGGCCTAACATACAACACCTGTTAGAGCCTTGCCCTGAGCAAGATTCGAAAATTAGGGGGAGGTTTACCTTCATGGTCTCTAACGAACTAGAGCCATCAAAACACGAATTCAAAAATGTTTACTCTAAAATAACTCAGAAATTAGAATTATTTCATTCAAGATCATGCTACCATTAAGTCTTGTCTTATTCAAAAATCCTGCATCAAACTTAAAAAAAAATTGTCATGCTGATTATTAATTGTCTTGCATGTTATTAATTTTTCAAATGAACAAGTCTCCCCGAAAAATAAACCAAGTTCAGAAGACATTTGTAAAAGAAGAACCCGTAGCTGAATAAGCAAGAATTGTCTCAGAGCAAAGGGAAACAAAAATTATGTCATAGGGATGGCATCGACTTTTCAGTTTTTGAAAGGAGAGAAACATCTGAATGAAACTCATTGATGCACCATTCAAAGTTGATTTTTATCATAACAATTATGTGCCAGCAGTATACAATTTAGAACTTGAATATTGCCTGTCAACTTTCAATATAGAAAATAGCCATACAGTATCTTACCAGAGGGAGAAAGACATTATGTGAAAAGAACTTAGAAAAAAAAAAAAAAAAAAAGTGCAAGTCGCATCAAGATTTTTATTCCAATCTGTGAAAGAATTAGTGACAGAAATTTTCTAAAAAACTTAATTTTATAATGCGTGGCAGACATAATTTGTGAATTATAATGAATAAGGAATTTTTCATTGAAATTTTTATAAAATATCAAGAATTATTCGATCATCGAAAAATTAATATCTATAAGGGGTGTCGAAAAAAAAAATTTCGTGGAATCGAAATGTGTCATACTTCATTTCCCAAGTGCTCTTCATATTTCTCAAACGTTATATGTAAAAGATTGTAGAAGACGACATGTAATTGAAATGAAGAAAACTGTTTAAAACTACTTAAAATAAAAGGAGGAGAAATCTTGCCGGATTAAAAGAACAGTTTATTCAACTCATCTCTCACAATTTGAGAAAAATTTTTTTTTTTTGGAAATATCTTTGATTTATTTCGGTGCATTCATAAAAAGGACAAATATTACAAGAGAAAAGGAGTAATAAGGAAAAGAACATCAATACAGTAAAACAAAAATGAATTCTATTTCTTTGATAAATTACAGAGTAAAATATTATCGTACACATGAAAATGTTGATGATTTCCCTATTAAAAAAATTAGAAAAACAAAAGTACTCATCATTCAAAGAATATAGAGAACGAAATATTGCAATAATTAGAAGCAAGATACTTCAAGATACACTGCAAAAATAAAAGTGGATTGTGGGAATTAATAAATGAAATTTTTAATGTTAAACAACACAAAAAAAAAAAAAAAAAAAACCTAACATTGAATTTAAAGAAGAACATCAGTGCAAAATAAGTTTTAATCGTAAGAATTATCAGAAGAGACAGAAGTAATTTGGAGTTAAATAGAAGAATAAAAGAGGAAAAACATCCATAAGAAATTCTAAGCTTGATGAAGACTTAAGATATTGCAGGTTATTATTTTAACAAAATGACATTTAAAAAAAAGAGATTAATCAAACAATTTGGTTGACTCTATTTGAAAGCATACTAAGAAAAGAAAACCTACCGATTCTTTATTAAATTTGAATCAAGCATCAACTTGTGAAAAATGGGGGAAAAAAAGACTAAGAGACCTGAATGTAAAGGAAAAAAAGTGATATGAAAAAATGATACAGATAGCTTTATTGATATTGAGCAAACAATGCAAAAATAAGGTAATAGCAGTTACAAAACGGAAGAAAATCAATTGATGTCTAAATTAATTAATGATGAAATTTTGAAGCACCAAATTTGTTGTCAAAACAGAACCAAATTAAATAATACATATTTTTAAATTAGACTGAAAGATGCTACAAATGGGAAGATAAATAGCACTTAAACTCTTTTTGAAATGATAAAAATGTTTGATATTAATAAACATAAGCAGTAAAGTGAACCTGCTTTGTGAGAAATGGTGTGCAATAAGATTTAAACAAGATTTGTATATTTCTGGAGGGATGGACAACAGATTATCGAAAATGGTGGAGAATTAATAGGATGAAGCAAATTATTAAAGACTTATTAGTTACAATTTCTTTCAAAAACTTTCTAAAATCAACAGAACATATTCATCACTTTTCAAGTGATAAATAAAACTAAATATTTTTATTACAAAAAGTAGAATCATTGTTCTGTTTTTGAATTAAAATAAATAGAAGACACTCTTGAAGTGAAGAATGACCAAAAACACATAACTTCTTGACTTCAAAATAAAAAAACAAATGTTTATAATGAAAAATTTTGATGTCGAGTGCTGTATTGCTTAAACAACAAAACTGTTCAATGTTATTTGAATAAAGCAGAATTTGGATTAATGAAGCAGATATCAGAACATAAATAATTTAAATAACAACAGAAAATAATATGGAAAAACAATTATACTCTATGAAAAAAAAAACTCGAAATGGAGAGAGAGAGATGTATTTCTGAAATAGTATCTTCTAACATCTTACAGCTGTAACAAATGAAAAGACATATAATAAAAGTAACTAAATTGAATCACTTCAAGATTATTAATACTATCAAATCCTTAATAATTTTCTTAATTTAATTAATTTTATACGGAAATTAATATTTTTCAAGTACAAAAACTGTTACAGTAAAAACAAAATGATTTCTACTATACACAAAATAACAGACGAGATAGTGAAGGAAAGAAAAATGTTGATCCCTAAACACACAAGATATATTTCTATAAAGCAATAACTTATAAGTGGTAGAAAAATAAAAAATTTTAACATAATTTTAAAAATACCCTGTTTTAGGGAAACTGAATGATATATAATTGATTTTTTTTTTTAAATAACTTGATCATGCATCAAGTAATTTAAAAAAAAAAAAAAAAAACTATAGTTATAATGTAAAAATATTCTCTTACAGAATAGTTAAAAACTGATTTACTTTTTATACTGAGAAGAAAATATTGAAAAAATAGAATCAAATTAAAAAAAAAAAAAAAAAAAAAAAAAACCCTTGAAATTCTGAAGTCAAAGGTGATGCAAGATTAAAATTTTAAATGTGAGAAATTGTATGCATTAATGGCAAATAAGGAGTAAAACATATCTATCAAAACAGCAAGAAAGAAACTGCTGAAACAATGCAAGTGAAATATCCTTAAAAAATAAGCTTATAAAAAAAGATGGCTGCAATAAAATGCAATAATTTCACAGGATATGATTTTTAAGGGAAAAAAATGGTCCTGGATTTTCACGGACATTTTTAAAAGGACGGACAAGAGAAGTTAGATTCTATGACAGGAACTACATAAGATATGAACTAAAAATCAAATTGCGAAAAAAAAAAAAAAAAAAAAAAATCTCAGATGAAACTAAAGAAAAAATTTACTTTATATTCCAGGGGAAAAGGAAATTGACAATGGTGGAGGTAAAGCATTGTTTATAAAGATACAATAAAAACAATTTTTAATGATTTTACAAATTTTGAAAATTTTATTTTATTACTCATTTGAAATTGAAAGATCAAGAAAATATATCACTGAAAAAAAAGCAAAGAAACAAAAATATATATGAAAATGATTTTCCTAACTCTAATGATACATAGGTGCTTAGTGAATAATCAGAAGTATTTATTGAAAAAAGACATGCAGTTGAAAAACTTAACAAGCCTTCACTATAAGTGACTTTTGTGAATTTCAAATGGACTATGGAATTAGAAGTAAGTTCACTTCCTAATACAGAGTTTTACAAATAAGCATTGTTATTACTTTGACTAACTCAACAATCTATGTGAAAATATACTTTTTTTTTTCAGAGTCATCTGAGAGTGTTCAATATGTTTCAGTATACTTGACAGGAAAACACAACACTTGGTAAACATCTGAGAAATGATAAGCTGAAGCAAAAATGAGAACTCTGTTAAGATTCTCAATAAAATTAAAATAGAAAGACAGAAAATATCTGAAATTCCTTGAAATACCACTACAGTGTGTGCGAGATTTGACAATGGTTGTGGAAACAGGAGTAAGTTACTTTCACTCATACACAGTTTTGCATAAAATATCATCAATATTTCTTGAGTAACAAAAATTAAATATAATTTTATATATTTTATAGATTCATCTCAATAAAATCAGCACATTCAAATATTCTCAAGAGCTGCAAGTAGTCCATATCAAACACTTCTTATAGAATAACTCAGATACAGAAAAATGAAGAACAAAAAATGACTTTATTCAGTTCCATACTGGCAGAAAAATGAGCCAAATAAATATACTTATTTCCCTTCCACATTTCTAAGTAATGCTGACATTAATTTTGCATCAAACAAGAAAGCCAAAAGAACACTTATGAACTGTTTTTAGGCAGGAAAAGGAGCACAGATGAAAATATCTTTTAAAAAAAATTCAATATTTAATTAGTGCACAAACAGTTGGTTATATACTCAAAAATTGAACATTACTTTCGAAAAGGAAGAGGTACATAACAGATCTTTCATCAGCTTAAAAAAAAAACCAGGATAATTATTGAGAAATGTCTACACATTTGAAGCCTTCTAATATTCAAACATTATTTTCACAGAAAAGAATTTAATACATGCTGATAAATCTCAATATTCCAAGAGCAAATCAAGGAAAGTTTAGTTCTTGTATAATAACTGCTTTTTAGAATCCTTTTAAAGTAATAACAGCTTTAAATAACTTTTGATACAATAGTAGCTTTTAATAACATTAGATGTTTGATATAATATTTTTTTATTACTTAAATGATTAATAGCTTTTTAAATAGGAAAAATTATATAAAGCTGTTGTTTTAATACAACAGCTTTATATAATTTTTAATATAACAGCTTTTAATAGTCTTTAAATATAAATATGATATATTTTAATTCTTTTTTGTACCTCTTCAGGTTTTATCAACAAAACAGATTGAAATGAAGGAAATTTTGTAAAACTAAAACAGTTTGATGGAAAGGCCAAAAACGAAAAAGTTCAAATGTTTAAGGTTTCAAAAAAAAAAAAAAAAAAAGATATATGTAGTTTGCGTCAAAAGCTACGAGAATGATTTTAAAATACGGGATTTATACAGGGGTTGGAGAAAAAAAATGAGGAAATGGATCACATGAAAGGTGAACCTTGAGGAATGAATTTAGAATTTCTACCACAAGAAAATATTATTTTTATAGCAGTGTATGTAACTAGCAACATATAGTGGAGAAGTGACCTATCACTGAACAAAAGCACCGAGAAATCTGCAGCAAAATTAACAGCATAAAATTTTGAAAAAAAATATGCTAATACAGATTTTTGAAATATGCAGTGATTGAAGATAATTGAAGTGGGAAGAATATGTCATCAAATAAACATTTCATCCCTTTTCATATTCAAAGTCATCAACTTGCAAATTGTTTCGTCTTTAAATCAATTCTTCAAGAAGCTCCAGACTTTCCAGAACATCTTAGAGCATTGAGAATAAAGAGCATGGAACCCCCTTGGAGATAATGACATGAGCATCACGTTTCATCTACTTACGAAAGAGATATTTGGTTGCAAAGGAAGCAAGAGTGTGGAAAATGTATGTTCATAGAATCACAGAAAAATATCTTCTTTGAACACAGTTTCATGACATCAGATTCCATCAACATTTTTCGTTCTTTACATCATCCTATCATCTCCACGCTCAAGATACAACTTTCTGTCCGATTCCACCAATTTTCTTTACATTCTCCAAATAGAAATATTCATCACAAGAGAAATCAACAGATATCATTAAAATAGAATAGGGACCTGAAGCAAGTTTTAAATATAGGACTTAGTCAGTTGCTATGAAAGGGGGCAACATTGCTTAGGTTTTAAGTAGATTAATTGTAAATTCAATATTCCATATTATTAAAATCATTGTTGTTACTTTTGATATAGACTATATACTCTGCATAGGAATGTAAATTATACAGAATTTTCAACAGAAAAATTTAAGAGCATCTGATTTCCTTATGGAAATCAATACGAGAATAAAATAAAAACACAAAATTGTTTATATTTTTTAATTGTCTGTATTCACAAACAGTGAAAGAAAAGAAACAAATTCCATCATGTTAAGTAATTTCAATAAATTACCCGTGAAAGAAAGATCAAGATGAAATCATGTTTTATAAACTTGCAAATGAGCGAGCTTCTCCTAGTGTAAAAGAGCCGCAGTACATTTCAGAAATAAAACATATTTGCAAGAAAGTTTGCATGCATGGTTTTTTTTATGTATTTTACTTAAGGTTGATTTCCCTTAATATTCAAGAACAGTGCAAAAATTCCTGGAACACTTTGCGAAATAAAAAATTACCTCTGATATGGATATAAATAAGCATGATTGTAATGCAGGCTTTGAACTTTAATATACAGTTCTTTAAAAATTATTACATGGTATTTTTTTGTATTATATCAATCTACATACATACTTAAGTTGAAATGTGTCCAGTACTTCCGGAGAAAATAAATCAAAAGTGAAAATTTTCTTAACACTGAACTTTCTTACTGAAAATTTTCTTAACACTGTGTAAAGGAATTTAGTATTAAAATTTAAAACATTAAGAAATTGTTCTATTTTTGCCGTGCTTAATCAAGTTTAGAGAGAAAAATAAACAAAATTTGATAATTATAAAGTATGATAAGGAAACTTTTATTAATTATGCTTAGTTTTCTAAAAAGCCAGATTTATATTAGTAAAATGATGTAAATGTTACTTAAAACAATGTCAAAAAATCAATGTTTGATTTTGAAAAATTTGATATCAAGCAAAATTTTAAAAATAGTTTTAATTGGTTAGAGGTTTCATTAATGTTGTACTAGAAGCAAAATGAAAGCTATTGACAAAGGACCTCGTAATTTTGAACCTCGGTCAAGTGATGAGGACGATGCCTGAGATGGTACCTCCCTCTCCTAACTTCCACACCCCACCAATGACAAGACTTTGAGCCTTGATAGATTTAACCTGCCTCAGCCCTGGGTAAAAGATGGGTTTTCAGTGACATCAAGGATCGAACCCCCAACTCAACGAAAATCACAGGCCACGACCATGGCAGAAAAAGGTTCAAAGATTATCTCAAATGGGAGAAAAAGAATAGATTTTGGCACATTATGACAAATACAGAAAAAAATAAATTTAGAGACATAGATGTTCCTTTTAAGAAAAAAATAAAATAAATTTTTTTCCCTTTCGTGATTATGTTTGAAATTTTAATAACTTGCTTTTCACATTCTTAATCAATCTAGGTATAAATCAACATTCTATAGCATTATAAGTTAAAAATTTTCTTTATTGAAAAACAGAAATTTAACACAACGTATTTTATGCAACACTGTTGACAATTATTTATATAAAAATTGCTAGGTAAATAAAAAACATTTCCCCCTTCTAACGAGTGCAAAACTTATAAAAACAATTTTTTTTTGCAAGTAAATAAACAGGAACATCAACACTTCTGTTAAACAAATACTGTAAACTCATTAATTGCCACATTTTTTGAACTATAAGACACATAGTAAAATCTACTAAAAATTGGAGAGAATCTTACGGTCTAAGTTTAGTTTAGTTTTAATTAATGTCCAACTAGAAGCAACACGAGGGCTATTGGTTGGACTTCGAAATTTTGAACCTTGGTCAAGTGACGAGGACAATACCTGAGCTGGCACCCTCTAACTTCAACACCACACCAACAGGAGGACTTTGGGCCTTGACAGATTTAACATGCAGCAGCTATGGCTACATAGCAGATCTTTAGCGGACAAGCATTGAACCTGCGACTGAACGGAAACTGCCGGCCACGAATCCGAAACCATGACCACACTTATAGTCTAAAAGTAACATAAATGAAATAAATGTTGGCATTGAATTCTTTTCTATACATCATCTCATAGATACTGGGGGCGAGTTTTTTAGTCCAGTGTGTCTTATGATTTGAAAAATACATTAAGTTGATAAATAAAATTCACATTTTCAGAAGAAAATATGTACATACTAATATACACAAAAAACAAGATGTGTACATGTTCAAACAAAACTTAATAATTTTTTAATACAAAGAAAAGAACAATGGAAACTTACAACTGGATGAATTCTAAATAGTCATTATTTACAATTTTTTTAATTTTTTCTAAAAGAATTTCCAATCTTCCTCTTATAACTGGTTGTCCCGGTATTATTTACAGTTTCACAGTCATTATTTACAGTTTTTTTAATTTTTTCTAGAAGAATTTCCAATCTTCCTTTCATAACTGGTTGGCCCCGTTTAGTTCTTTGGGAAAGTTTTTTGAAATTTTCTAACTTTTTCTCTTTATACCTTGTTATTGCCTCCTCTCTTTCTTTCCTTTTTGCTTCTTTTATCTGTAAAACAGTTAAAAATTTAAAAGTCAATTTATATTTCATTCAATTCTAACATTTTTACAAAAACATATACATTTTTCAAAAATAAAATAACACCAGAAGAGCAAATATAAGAACTATATAATTTAAGATTGAGTATTTAAGCCAAAAAAGGTAGTAATGCAAAATGCTGGTGGTTACTGAATATGAAATCCAATTGGCTTTACAACCCTCACACAGAAAGGAATTAAAAATCAGTTATAAAGTATTCTATCCTTATCAGATCAGCACAAATATCTTTTTTGTCACTTTTCCCAACAGTAAATGTTATTGAATTAGTCATCAGTTCCCTTTCATGTTACTAACACGTGGAAAAAAAATACATGTAACATCAATTTTCTTAGCAGAAAAGTCTCTATACATTTACATAACGAGTTAACGAGATTGCTTTTTTTTTTTTATTATTATTAAATTAGCACCACTTTTAATCTTTTTCATTAACTTACATATGAACTAGTGATTCAAAATATCTTATACTTTTTTTTTTTTATATTTCATCAGCAAAAATTATTTCTATTCAAGTTTTATTTCTAGTAGATTGTGCTTGATGCAAGATATACCTTGTCTTCCCCACAAGCTTGGTGTTTAACCTTCTCACAAGATTTATAAAACCTTCAGACTGTATATATTCTCATGCATAAATAGAATGATATTTGGATATTTCACCAGAAGTTCCGATTATTAATGACTTATTTTTATCATTGAAATGTAAAAGTTTCATTTGATTAATAATGCACTGATCTAAAAATTTTAAAACTATGATCAAATTACACAAGATTGACACACAAACTGGTTCTCACTTTCCAAATAACTAAGCAACATCATGTGAAGTCTTTAATAGCCATAATAATGCAGTGATTGAAGTTTTGAGCACAGTTGATAAGCTGAGTCACGAGTTCAAATACGGATTCTACTTACGAAAACCATTTTATAATGTAATGAAGGTTGCTGCAAGTTAAATTAAAATAAACCTCAAAATTCTCACGGGTGTGATATGATGGGAAACAACCATTAATTTATGAAAGTTTCATTCTAACATAATTGCACCACTTGCTTTTGAACACAGGAAATTTTACTGTTTACTTTAAATGTTACTGTTTTAGAAAAATAGAGTATTGTAGTTACTAGGGGTAATTTTTAAGTACTGTTTCTAAATATAGCAGCTGCAACACAACCGTTGCCATTCTATGCATGTGCACTGAGTTCCCATATCTGTTGGTTAATCACAGACACAAGCATTTGCCTGTGTTTAAGTTTGTGAACATTTAAAATGCCTCACACAACGGAAAATGCTACTGCTTTTGAAATATCCACTATGATGTTTTCGGCATGCAAAAGCTGCCACAATGGATCAGCAGATTATTGAAGTGCATGGACATATGACTTATGTGACACCAGAAACAAAACAGTGGTCCATGGAATGGAGGCACCCAAAAAAATGAAGCTCAAGCAATTTCAGCAAGCAAAATCATCTGCTCTGTGTTATGGGATATGCAGGGGGTGTTTCTTGCAGATTTTTTGCTTAATAAATTACGAGATATATTGCAACACCTTAACTAAACTGCTTTATGCAATCCAAAACAAAAAGCATGACAAAAGCTTGCTTGGTAAAGGGATTGTTTTGCAGCATGACAATGCCAGCCCACAAAGGGCTTGTCAAATTTAAAACCTTATAGTATCTTATGGTTGGGAGCAATTTAATCCCTCTCAGTATAGCCATGATCTGGCATCCAGTGAAACACTTGTTCCTTCACTTGAAAAAACATTTGGGTGGTCAGTGCTATGATAATCAAGTCGATTTCAATGGCTGTAGTACAGTGCTTAACCTATCAGGCAGCAGATTTCTATGAGGCTATAATAAGTGCCTTTCTAATGGAGATAATTAAATTGAATAGTGGGTTAAGGTACAGGCTTTCTTATATAAATAAAGTAGTAAAAAAAAAAAGGCAAGTGCAGTTTTTTTCTAAGTATCAAAATTATTAACTAAACACATGCTGATTATATTACACTTAAAAGCCTTTAAAGTTACATGATACCCTTTACCAAAATTTTTTTTTTGGTTACAGTAATATTAAAATTATTTAATGCTTTGCTTTCAGATTATATAACTAAATTGATTCTGTAGAGAAAAAAAGTCAAGTTTGAAATGACATTTTAAAAAAAATTTAAAATGTTGAAGTTATTTATGTTTTCTGATTATTGGTTACAAAAAAATTTCAAAACAGAGGAAAGAAGGAAAGAAGAAAAAAAAAAAAAAAAAAAAAAAACCACCACCTCATGGAATAGAAAACACTTATATCTACAAATACAAAATTCTGAGAAAAATACATTTAAAATTTGTAAATACATTAAACAAAAATCAATAATGCTTGTAGAGAGTACTTTTTATGTAGCTGCTTCAGATCATTAGATATCACATCTTTGTTACAATTTCTCACTTCATTTACTACCAGTGAATCACATGACCTGATATGTGTCACATTGCATATATCTTGATGCCCTTCATACCAATTACAAATTCAGCATTGTCTCTTCTAAGGGCAAGATAAACTTTCTGTCATTCTTCACACAGCTTTGACATTACTTAGTTTTTCACAAAGCCGGTCAGCAGATTGATGACACATCCTATATCAATGTATGTTTAAAGTATGTCCTCTCATCAACCAGCTTCCATCAAAAGACACTTCTATATTCACAATATCATTGTCATTACTCAAACCCTACATGCCTTTTTGACAACTTTACAAATATAAAGCAGCATTTGATTTGCTATAAAAGATAAGTCCATCTAGAATTTTTTTCATCTTGAAATTAAAAATTTTACAAGCCATTATATGTAAACTCGGGTGTATACGGAATTTCTACATTGCCAAGTCTCAAACTTGACATTCCATGTCCCGATTTCCTTTTATAACAAAAAGTGAATTACAAAATTAAGGGAAAAATTGTATATTTCATGCAATTTGGAATCAATCAACTGTTTATAAGCATATGTTCCACCTTTTGTTCAATTACAATTAACACATAGAGCAATAAGCTTTTATGCAAATACATTTGTTTGAGAAAACAAAGTTTCAAAGATGCACTACCACAAGATTGCTTAGGGAAATTGTAAACAAATTAACTATGTTTTCATTATCCACTAAAATGTAATTTGGTATAATAAAAAAAATATTTAGTTTTATTTGAAATACCTGTATTCAGAATATTATTACCACAAGAGTTTCATCCTTTCAAAACATTAAGTCTCTTAGCATTTTGAGAACATTTCCACCAAGGCATTTTCTCAACAGGGGGGAAAATTTTGAACAACAAAGCTTCTAAGAAAATTAAATTTTGAAAAAGACTTTTTTATCAATGCTAATGTATTCTCAATGAGCACTCAGAACATAAACAATTTTAACAGAGAAAGTTAATAACCATTTTACTAAAGGATTTGATTAATCCAAAAGATATTTTTAATTAATTTTAAGAATGGAAAATGCTTCAAAATGAAACAGAAACTAACTAGCTGTCAAATTTTGACTGACAACACTCAGAAAATTTCCAATATCTTAAAAATTAATTGAATATCAGTTCTGAAATTTTGAGCCAGGCATATATATGGGCCACCAGGAAATGTAAAGAAAATCGAAATTTTTTTTAATTGTTAGGATACCGTGTAGCCTTGAGAAATAAAGTATTTAATTAAAAAGCTCTAGTCAAATTCACTGATAAAAAGTTAACTTTTTTTTCTAGATACCGAATTTAAAAGTATTTTTGAGAGAAATCCTTCAGTAACTTTTTAAATATTTTATTTCAATTTACTAATTATTATTATTATTTTTTGTTATTCAATGGAAGTACAATGATAGAAGTCAGAATAGGCCAGTATGAATGGCATACATGCACAAGGAAAAGTGTTTATCAAAGCACCGTGACTCAGCATCTGCCAGCTCCAGTGAAATTTTTAAAAATTGATTATTTCATTCATACTCTAAAAATATTAGAAAAGGAATTACATTGGGATAGTTATCAGGAGCAAGGAAATTAATTATAATTAATGGCATTAATATTAGAGAGATAAAAAACACATTCTGCAAAAGTGGTGAAACCAGTTCTGCCAAAGGTTTTTTGAACTGGACATGTGAAACTCAGAAATAGAGCAATTTCAACATCACAAAAGGATTTCAGAACCAGTCCTATTTAATATGTAAAAACTTCTATTATTATAAGTTTCAAGCCATTAGTTTTACATGGCTAATGGTGTTGCCAGCTTTATGCATTAAACACAGAGCAACTATAGCTATTTAATTAAAAAAGAATTCTTGTATGAGTCAATTAGTAGCATTTTGCAACTTAGTTTTGCAATAAGATCCATAGAAAGCAGAGTTATAACACATTTCCTCTTTAACAAACAAAGGTTCAATCTGAGAGACTTTTGATTAAAAGTATAGATCATTTTGCAACCATTAATGTAATAGATTTACAATTAAAAGGAAAAAAAAAAAATTGGTATAGCAATCTAATACAAGGTAAATCTATTATGAAGGGTAAGATTGTTGAAATACATATTTCAAGTGGCTCCGAACACAGTGCAATAAGAGTGTTGAAATACAATAGGGAATGAACTGAAATGTGTTGTAGGCAATGTACATCATACCTTCTGCTGAGCACTTTAAAATTTGGATATATTCTAAGATCTTGGGTTTCTCTGTTCACCAGCTTGTTGCGTGGCATCAAAATGTATTCTGCAACATTCTAATTTAGAGATTTGGATGGAAAGTGCAATATTTCGTATTCTGATTAATAGTTTTGTAACCATAATACCCAACACTTATATGGAAGTGTAATGTTCCATTGAAATAGGGTCAATATATAAGCATTGATTGAGGGTGCGAAGGTGAGCACCTTGTCAAAAATAGGTACATGTTGTTGATTACTTAAAAACAAGGTTAATTTAAAAAAATCTTTACAGACAGGCAGTATTTATAGGTTCAGCATTGCATAAGTCCTTCCACCTGCCCTATATAGTTGGAAATGAGACCCATTAGACACACTATTCATTTCTATGCACCAATTATCCAAAGTCAGTGTTGCACTGACCTGGTAAGACATAACTCTGTTACATGCAGTTTAGACACTGATGTTTGTTGAGGTTCCAGTATTGAATTCTGAAGCTACCTGTAAATATTCCATGCTTGTTACTTGAAGATTCTTGATAGTCAACAATGTCATCACATTCATCTAACATCTTTTTCTGGTCAAATTTAGGTAATAAGTCAGTTGATGATTTTGTTGCAATTCTTGTGCTCGTGATATATCATAACAATTGTCATCTATGAAAATCCAATCATATCTAACATCTGAAATATTATGTTCTATCTCCCAAAAGCAATATTTCAATGCACATCTTTACTTTGCACTATGATACTGTGTTGGAAATAACTTAAATCATCATTACCTTCCAGAGCTGTTTGCAGCATGAGAATAATAATTGTTATTCTCAAACTGCAAACAGCTCTGGAAGTTTACAGGGATGTTTCATACACACATCAACAGACACAAAGAAATATACACATAGATGTAATTGATTTTGCACAGAAGCTCATCTATATCAGTTTTGTTTGGTTTTGAAGTGTGTCCTTTAAAGTGGTGAGTATCTTTGGAATAGTCTTTTAAAATTGAAATAGCCACTAATTACGATAAATAGCATACTGCAGTAATGACACAAATTGCATCTCACCTCATACATATTTGAGTAATTTAAGTGGAATGGAGTGAGGGGGTAAATTAATCAAAGGATTAAAATAATAAAATTACTTAGCTACCATTTATGATTGATTGGTTTTATTTTATTTTTATTGATTATTTTACTAATTTATTTTTTTATTAGACAATGTTGCATTAGAAGCAACATGAAGGCAATAGGCAACAGAACTGCAATCAAGTGGTGAGAACATCTGAGCTGGCACCTCTGTCTCCTAACTTTCACACCACTCCAACAGCAGCCTTGACAGATTTAATGTGCATCAGTCCCTGCTACATGAGTT
Source organism: Nephila pilipes (assembly GCA_019974015.1). NCBI lineage: Eukaryota > Metazoa > Arthropoda > Arachnida > Araneae > Nephilidae > Nephila > Nephila pilipes. The sequence goes on from BMAW01068446.1 coordinate 38,454, forward strand.
ACTTTTATGATGGTGTGAATCATTAAAAAAATTCAGCATAATGCAGTTTATTATCTTATAAATCTAATACTTAAATAAGAACAATAAAGTCTGTATAAAATATAATTATACAAGAAGTTACATAAAACGCATTAATGAATTTATGTAATGTTAATATGAAAAAAAAAATCAAAGGTACTTTTCCATTATGCCGGCACAAGTCTAACCAAGCAAACTTTATTGACGACAATATACAGTATACACATTTTCCCGTTGTATCATTTTTGGTGACTTTCATTAGCGCCAGCAAAATGAAAAAGTACCAAATTAAATAATATATGTATAATATGAATAATAATAAATAATAACTCTTATTTAAGGTACTTCCATACTGCTTCTGGATTCATTCCTTACTATGCAATTTTTTCTCTCACTGAACTGAATAAATAAGCATAAAAAAAAAGCAGTGAGTACAAGATTAATTAGTTGTGTTTTATTCTAACAAGATTTTGCAAAACAATATGTGTTTTAAATTTAAATGTCTTAACTATTACATAGATAAGATATTAAAAAAAAAAAAAAATTATATTTTGATCCCTTAAGTTTTAGGTTAAATAAAAATTGTTTTTAAAATATGTTATGACTTTTTTTCAATCTACAAAGAATTTAAGATACTATTCTCAGAATTATATAAAAATACATATATAATAAAAATATGCAAAGATATTTTCTGTTTATTTTTTGGCAGAAAAATAAGAAAGTGTAATTTTGCAAGAAAAAAGAAATTACTGGAAAGTAAATTAATTACCATAGACACTTCCATGTAAAAGAAATTAAGATTAAAAAATTCTGCTGCAGATCGCCAATTCTTGGCAACAGAATGGGAATAAAAATGAATCAATGCACATTATATTTCTATTTTCAGAAAATTGTTTATGTTACAAAAGCTTCTTTAAATATTCTCTTTGGCAAAATTTTTAATTAATAATGAGCATAATAGAAAAAACAATAACATTTATCATATAAATTTACCATGAAAAAAATTTTTTTTTTTTACCTGTTTACGCTCTTCTATAGCAGCCCTATTGCGTTCATATTCTTGCATAGCTCTCCTATAAAATTGGCTTCCACTATGGGGGGGGGGGGGGAAAAGGTTTTAAAAAAAAATAAAAAAGGGGAAAAATTAAAAAATTTTAAAAAAAAAAAATTTTTTTTGTTATTTTTTTTTTTAAAAAAAAATTTTTACTTTTTTTTTTTTTTTTTTTTACCAAACACATGATCAAACAAAACTTTCCCTTTTACTATATAATGAACAAAAATCAATAAAAGAATTTTTTTCTTAAAATATTCTTGAAGAAATTAAAATTTTTATACCATTAACTCTTTTTCATGACATTTTTTAATTCAGTGATTTAGTACAAAATCATATTATAACAGCAAATAGTTTCATGGAGAAGAAAGTTAAAATGAATATGAAAATGATATACCAACACAACATAATCGATGCATACAAATTATTGAAGTTTTCAAGAAAATCCTTATTTCAAGATGAAAGCCTTAATTTATAAGTGTGACTAATTATACAAGTTTCATCATTTCAAAATTATAAATCAGAAACATCTTATTTTAAAACAGGCTCTCCCATGTAAAACACTTTTAAAATTTCTAATTATAATTCAGTATCAACATCAGATTATTTCAGATTTCTGAACTTTTATTCATTTTTTTTTTTTTAAATTCATACAATTAAAAAACTTTATGATAAAACAGTAGTAAATATCAGTTACTTAATTATATATATATAAAAAAAAATTACATTCCAGAAATATTACAGAACTTTAAACTGTAAATAGAATATAACAGAAATTTATTCATTAATTAGTTATATCATTAGTAATTATTACATAAACCCTAACAGATTTTGTGTTTCATAAGAATAATATAAACTTAAGACTTTGAAAAGGGGATAGACAATCCTGATATTGAATTATACAGCCAACAAATAGTATATAATAGAAACTACCAAAAATTTGGACAACTAAATTTATAATGAACATGTTATTCCGAAATAAATAAAATTGCTTTTATATTAAGTACAGAAATATTTACAACATCAAAAATATTGCAAAACATTTGAAAATAGTGAGTACTTAAACCAGAGGTAATCAAACTTTTAAACTTTGGGGAACCGTTTGAGCTTACTATTTTCTTAAAGGAACTCCTTGATCAAAGAGGTATCAAAAAGCAAAAAGGATAAAGTAAAAAGGATATCAAAGCCTTATCCTACTCAAATTCATAAAATTATTATCGCATCACTATTTTATCATAATAGAAATGTCTCAATAAGATAATCAATCATAAGGTAGCTAATGGGTATTTGGGGAGGAGGAAAGGGAGAAGGTTTCTAAATTTTTTCTATAAATAATAAACAAAAGTAACGATATTTTCAATTACTACATATTAATAAAAATAAAACTTTTTAATGACTTGGCTGTGGTTTTTTTTAATTGTTAAGTGTATTTATGTATGGAATAATTGTTGAAATCTGCAACCTAATGTTATCTTCAGCATCAAATCTATTTTCAAAAATTTCACAAACATATGTTGAAATATATGACATTAGATATTTCACAGCTCTTTTGGCAATTTGAGGGTATTCTTTTCTAATGTCAATCCAAAAATGCATAATATCAACTTGATTAAAAGTTAGTTTCAATTGAGTATTGGTCTATATATCAATTTGTAGTTCAATTTCTTTTATTGGAAGATTGGAGGAATCACAGTCTTGCAAAGGAGTTTGAATCTAAGATAATTTTTCTTTTTGAACAAGGAAGTATTCAAGAAATGTTTTTTGCATATTTGATTAATGTTGGACCAAACTAATTTTTACATTTTTATTGAGATTAGCATTATCCTCTACTAAAATACTACACAAATTAGGAAAGCATTCAATATTATCTTTCAAAATACAATCTGCCCAAATTTTCAATTTTAAAAGAATGGCATCAATTTTACTTTATACCTTGAAAATAGTGAGCAAATAAGTGAGTGATTCTTCACCTGAGCAAAGAATGGAGACTAACATGTTAACTAATATGTCTCGGTTAATGTATTTGAAGCATGTGACTTCAACGAAATTTAAGATTTCATTTTATCCATTAAATGCTTATTTAAGCTTAATTTTACAATCAAACTTCCCTTAAGAATTTGATATTTTATACAAATTTAAAATTTTAATATAATTTTGGTGCTTTGATTAAACAAATAGTGATCTCTTGGGGAATCCTTGTCAAAGTTCCAGGGAATCCCAAGGTTCCCCGGAACACAATTTGAAGACCTCCGACTTAAACCATGTTTCTTATTATTTATTAATAAAGTACAATCAGGTTCAATATCTAAAGTACACAAGTACATCTACAGTTGAAAAAATGTGTTTCAGCAAATTTAAATTATATGACAGACAAAAACTACATCAATTTGATAATAAAAAGTTATAAGCAATCAAGGAAAGAAAAAAACAGGTGAAGATAATAATTTATCTTAAAAAAGTTTATTAAAAAAGTCACGTATAGCTCAGTTAAAACCCATGTAATTAATTGAAAGACCTTCAAAAATAAGCAATTATACTTTAAAAATTACAATAAATCTTTAAAAAAATATTTATTTATTTTTGCTCAAAGAAATTGAAATTTTTGATTTTAGAAGTTCCTAAAATCAAATTTCAAGTATTGTTTCTAATTTTAATGAAGCAAAATGCAATAAAAACATTTCAAAGGCATTATATAATACAGATATATAATGTAGAGTTGAAGTACACAAATTTTATATTTATTTTTTAATCTTATAAATGTGAAATATTTTCACATCAAAATGATTTTAAACAAGAAACCCATCACTATAATACAAAACAAGTCTCTATCATAAATCCAAGAAATAAATATAAAGCATTAAAAATAATATTAGAATAAATGAACAAATCTTGAAACTAGGTTACAAATTTTAATTGTTAGGGAGAAATGTATTTTGTATGATACAAAAATATTTAGAGATTAATGTCAGAATGTATTTTTCTAATCATATAAAATAAAAGTACATATCTTACTTATTGTCATTAGGCCGATTTTGCCTTGGATGGAAAGATTGTCCTCCTTTACCCACTTGCATTTTTCTGTATTCTCGCTTAATTGCATATTTTCTTCGTTCAAAAGCCTCTTAAAAGATACAACAGTTTAAAGTAAATATAAAATTTCAGGTATCTTAATATCATAAGAAAACAAATTTTGATACTTGCATTATAGATGACTTATTTTCCTGCCATAATATTTTTGTTGTTACAGAAATGAACACTTTCTTTGCTCAATCATAAAGTTGAATAATTCATACCTTAAATATCACCATTTTATTTGACTGTTTTTGAAAATATCATTTTTATTCTATATATTGTCATACTATTTGATACTCATCATTTTAAAAGTGAATGCCATAATTCAACTACACACATTAAATATTTCTACAGTAGTGTACCAGTACAGTTATAAAACTACCAAGAAATTCATTTCTACAGTAAAACTTATTACTTTTAATTTCTACAGAAAAATGAGATTTTAAAAATATTTTTCGCAACTTCAACAATAGAATATTAAAGATATAGTTTAAACATTTAACATAGTAAGGTAATTTTTAAATGTAGATGCATAAAATTAGTGAGTCCAGACATGATTCAGATGTTGAAGTTTAAAAAAATTTAAAAATAGTTTCTGTTTGTGTGATATTAATATAGTAACATATATTTTTCAAAACAAAAATTTAGGAAACATGTTTTGTTTAATATTTAAAAGATTAAAATTATGCATAGAGCTAAGCAACTGAACTATGATATTTGGACAGTTTTGAATCTTATATAATTTTAAAAATATATTAGTAAGGTTTAAAATAAAGTTAAAGAATAAAAATAATTCTTTATAATTTTGAGAGTAATATTCCAAACATTAAACACAGTATAACTAGTGTGTGTGTGTGTATGATCTAACAATTTAATATATAATTCCTAAAAAGGGAACGTTTAGTTTAGTTTTTATTAACATCGCACTAGAAGCAACCCGAGGGCTATTGGCGACGGACCTCGTAATTTTGAACTACGGTCAAGTGACGAGGATGACACCCAAGCTGGCACCCCCCTCTCCTAACATCCACACCATGCCAATGGGAGGACTTTGGGCCATGACAGATTTAATGTACATCAGCTCAGCTACACGACTGGTCTTTAATGTCATAAAAGCTGGAACTTACGACTCGACGAAAACTGCCAGCCGTGAGTCCGCTACCATGACCGCTAGGCTACAGCGGCCCTTCCTAAAAGAGAAATGTTCCCTCTCTATTCTAACCAGCAACCTGGTATAATCTAACAAGTTTGGCATTGCCAGAGATCAAATCATAATTTTGGCAAAGTTTTTGAAGATACAATAAATTAGATTAAATTAATAATTACCAAATAAAAGAGGCATTTTCCAAAGTCTGCTTATTTGATTATAGTTAGTTTTGATTGATTTTAGTGATTATGATACAGAAATCTTGGAGGAAAATCTAGAAACATACAAAGAATGATGTATGATACTTTTCTGTTAATACATGCATTTTTCCTTGCATAAATTGGCATCTTCTCTGCCTTTCTTGACACCTTCGGTCCAATATTAGGAATTAAAAAGAGGGAAAGAGTAAGAAAGAGCACTGAAATTGAAATACAGAAAAAAGTTATATTTAAAAAGTTATATATGACTAAATAATAAATACAACACAAGACCAAAAAATCATGCATGGAACTAAAAAGGGTATTTACTGCAGCAAAACATTTCTCAGTACTTTTCCATTTCACCAACACAAGCGATAAAGTTGCCAAAAATGATACAACTGATGTCAAACGGAGTAGGTGTATACTTTGTATTGTTGCTAATAGTCTGCTTGGCAGAATTTGCACCACATAAATGGAAAAGTACCATATTTTTTTATAGTGGCAATAGCAAAAAACAGATATCTTACATTTTCCGATTTTAAGCTGTAGTTTTAAATTTTCCAATTGGGAAGCTGCAGAATAAGAACATTTCACAATTGAACATTCTAATTTTGTAGAATCAGTGACACTGAATGTCATACTTATGTCTTGAGCACTTTTAGAGAAGTGCAAAGAGGTACAATAACTGATTAACAAGTGCCACTTGCTAACATATAGATTCTTATTTGTTTAAGTTATGATGCTGAATGCATACTAAAAAGGAGAAATGGGTACTTATCCATTTCCCCAGCACAAATCTCACTAAGCAGATTGTATTGGTGACAACACACAGTATACACATATTTCCTTTGCATCAGTTGTATAAATTTTGGCGACTTTATCACTTGTGGCGGCAAAATAGAAAAGTACCAAACTTACTTTCAGAATGATCGGGAACATCTCAACAAGGAAACATTCCCTTTCTAATTTTACATTATAACTATCCAAAAACCCATTATGGGAAAGAGCATAGTCTACATTATTTTGTAAATAAGTTTTCACTAATGTTGAATTATAGCATCCAAGGAAGAAACCAAATCAAACTAGCAACCGGTTATTTTAGTTTCGAATACTTTTAAAGTAAAAGGGGGAAAAAAAGCACTTATAAGAATGCTTATGTATAAAGCAATGTCATCTGAGACTGCATATGCTGAAAAGTAGTTAAAAATACTAGATTTCAATAGTATGCAAAAAAATTTGGAACCCCTAAAGTAAATTTTTGAAAATAACTTGTTAAATTTCCATCACTGTATACAGCTGAAAATATTTGGTCATGAATAATATCCATTTTATTATGTATTCACCATTATTATGTATGACCATTTCCTATTTTCTTGGCCCTTATCAGTTTCTTCCTTGTGAAATGGTTGGTTTGGACTGGATGAAATTTTCGAGGGCTTGATTGACTTGCACTTCAGAATTGAAGATTTTTCCACTCATAAAGTTTTCTGAGGCACAGAAATAGTGGTAGTCTGTTGGGACAGTTCTGAAGAATATGATGGATGTGATAAAACAGATTATCCAAGCTCAATATTTTTTACTTGAGTCACTAAATGAGTGACAAGCTGACTAAAACCGACTTGAGTCACTAAAAGAGTGACAATTGACTGCAATTGATGAGCAGGATGCTTTTCATAGAGTTTCTCTTTCACACTTTACAGCTGCTGAATGAATGTAGCCACAGTAATTGTTATAATTAATTTCAAAAACTCATGAAGAACTATACCTCCAAAATCCTCTATGCACATGATAAAATCTCCCCCCCCCCATGGAATGTTTGTTTTCACATCAGGTATGAGTGGTTGATCCTAAACAATGGCAATTGACACATGATATTCTTTATTCCATTACTTTGACTTAGAAATGCCAATATTCCTAACTCCTTTTGACTTTCCCTAATTTATTTAGGTTGCAACAAACAGTTTATTGTGATGTAGTCAACCATTCTGCTAATCTGTTAATTAATGCAGATTTTCCCCCAACAATGTGAAAAAATTTTTCTACAATATATACCCCCCCCCCCCTATATTACCTTTTATTGTTGTCTAGCAAGGTCAGAAAAAAGTCTGGCCCTTGGTTTATCTATAAAGGTTGTATTTCCAGAACACAATTTGACAAACCAATTTCTAACAACTTGACCGGTTTTTAAAACTCTCGTCTTAGCTCTAGAGCCTGGTTTAAATTTTGAAAGCATCTCATAACGTACATGCTCTTTTTCATTTCCCATTTTTTTAGGGAATAGGAGCAAAAGTTCAAAACAGTAGTCAGAAGACTAACTAAATGTTCATTTATTTGATGAAAGCAAATACACCCTTGCCCCAGTGATACAATAGATTCTATCTAGCTCAGTGGAAGTTATTTATGACTCAACCTAATATTAGTAAACCATTGCCAAAAATAGGATGAAAATTTGTTTGTGACATTGTAAATCTACAAATAAGCTTTCTCAGTCATGTTTAGAAAACAAAACAAAAATATTAGTTACCTGATTGATGAAAATTCAAAATCACTGCATATGTTACAAAATTAAAACCAAATATTGCATTTCTTATAAATATTGTATTGTCTTTCTCTATGTAACAATATACATTAAATATTTTCAGTCAAAGCCATACTACAAATTTTTAATGCGAAATAGATGAAGTTAATTTTTTTTGTCTCCAATATCTTTGACTTGATATATATGACATTTTTAAAATTATTTAATGAAATAAAAGTCTTATAGTCAGTGAACAATACTACTCCATAAGCAGTTTTAAAAAAATGAAGACATTCAGCGAATAGATTAATAAAATGACAGAAATTATTCATCTTTGATTTCCATATCATGCAATTTGCACACTACAGGATTTAAAAATACCCATTCTAGCAGTTAGAAAATATACATTTTTATCTCATGTTGTCATAAAACTATATATGGATTGACAGAATGCAACAATAAGGAAATATTCCTAATTCATCATCACAATCTCTAAAAATTAATAGTGAAAGAGAAGTTATATCATTTTATTTCTTTGGTATTTCTCTGTTCTGGCAGCACTTGAAAAATTACAATTTTGGCTCTCAATGATGAATCCCCAAGCAACCAAGGTGTATTACTGAGTTAGGTTGAAAGTAACTAAGGTTGCAGTCCTTAAAGAAATAGTATATGATCATATAATCAACATATTATTTGCTCATTAATATTTCCAATCTCACATTGCTTTTTTCAAAGTAGCTTATTTTTTTTAGATATGTCATTAACAATCTGTAATTTAACAATCAATGAATTTTTAAATAATCTTTAATCTACCAAATAATATAATTTTTTCAAGAGCATGGTATTTTACCAGGCAAACAATTACATAAAAATGGCTATGTTTTGAAACTGTATGCTAACAATAAAACTATTTGGAAACTACTAGCAGTTATTCAAATAAGAAGGGGCTTCATGTTGGAAATTGGTTCAGCAGTTCCAAAATATCCTTCCCAACTGCAATTAGATTCATATATTGTTGGGCAGAGTAATTGATGTTCATTGCAAAACAACTGAATGCATCTAAAAGTGCAACAATCAACTAGAACAATTACGAGAGAAGAGTGTTTTCTATGTCTAATGAAAGATTTAATTAGCAAAGATGTTTAAATTGTTGAGATTGATGAAAGTTTATTCGCTTGGCATAAAAACAACAGCGGATTTTTGGGGGAAAATTATAGGAAGATAACAAATGCTTATTTAAATTTCTAACTGAGATGTTAATACACAACTGGGAAAATTTTTTGAACATGTACTATAAGGATTAACAATCTATTCAGACTGCTGAAAGGGGTACAAAAATGAAGAACTTGAAGAAATTGGTTTCAGTCATTTTGCTGCGAACCATAATTACAATTTAGTTGATACAACAATAGGAGTTCATAAGCAAAATGTCGAAACAACGTGGAATTCTGGAAAATAGCATAATAAGAAACAATGAGGCATGACTCCACATCCCCTTGAATTGTATCTTGTGGAATTTATGCGGAGAAAATATGAAGGGAAAATTTTTTTTAGATGAAATATTGAAAGCAATTTCGGAAATATGACTAACAGAGTAGAGTGTGTGAAGATTATTTAAAATATTCTTATGAAACATATAAGTTTTATACTATTTATTGGTATGTAATTTTTTTCTACATTTCAATTTTGCGTCTCACATACTTAGTGATATAGAAGCATACATAATTTAGTGGTTGCCACTACAACAGGGAAGTCACAATTCTTTTTTATATATTAGGTTTAATCAGATCCATAATTTTGTTATGCCCACCGATTTTAATATCAAGAGGATATCACAAAAATGTAGACAATCAAGTAAAAAGCAAACTTAAACTAGCAAAGTCCTGCATAGAAGACATTCCCAGAAACAAATATATATAATTGATAACTTCCATACTTTTATTCAATAACCTCTTAAATGTCAGAGAAAAGTTGCGTGGATCTCTAATAAAATCACAAAGAATCTATACAACCATTTCTGAAGAAAAATTTATATATCCCAGACACATATGGACAAAAAGACACACAATGAACAAGGAGGCTATAGATCCATTATTTATTAGCTACTTGACTGCTATGCCCGATTCAAAAATGGAACACTGTTGTGTTATAGTGATATCACAAAAGCATTTTTAAATTTCTTCAGTAGCTGTATAATTATTTATTTAAATTATGTTATCTTTTTCTGAAGATGTTTTAACCCTAGAATACTAGTGTATGTAAATTTTACATGTGGTTTTCCTTATTGGCCTTTCCTTTCCAATGATATACTTGTTTGATTTTGAGTGCATAGAAGCATCATTAAGTAGACTGCAAGCCAAGTGCTTTGACTTTTCTGTCTACGGTTCATTTGTCTCACTTCATGAACTAAAATCGCCACGTGAATTTTACGTGCCTCTAGTAATACACGATTTTTTAAACACGTAATTTTAATGCAGTCCTAATGATAGTCTTTATTTTTAAATTTGTGAATGGTGTACATAAAAGTGTTTTGATTCTTATTTCATACTGTGGTGAAGAAATGCTAAACGATGTAAGTACTTAACAGATGAAAAAATTCAAGAATTGATTTTGAATTCTGAAGATAGCGAAAGTGACAATAACATTGAATTTGATGAAGATAGTGAATGACAGTGATGCTGATCCAGATTATAAAATAGAGACTGATCCTGATTTAGTGATTCATTCCTCAATATAAGAAATTGAGTGCAATGGTTATATGGACAATAATAAAAAAAGAAACTTGAATTACACGTTCAAAAGAAAAATAGGAAGACTACAAATAAATTCAAAAACTAAGTTAACGAGGTCATGTTATATTTATGGATAGTGACTTAATAAAAGGTATAAATGACATACGAAAATTAATGATAACACTAAACAGAATACTAGTGCAAAAAATACTGTTTATTTTTTTACCAGGTCCAGTTGTTAAGACTTGATTTTTGCTAAGGAGCAATTGATTGTTTTAATTTTTTATTTCCAATGTAGTATAGAAAGAAATGCCCACACAAACGCAGGAATAAACGAAAAGAAGATAGGTTATACAAATGTTATGGATGGTTCTCTAAATAATTTAAATTACTATGAACTGAATGCCTTGTTTGGAATATTAGTACCAACTTCAGCTTTACAAGATAACCATTAGTCAACAAAAGTTATGTTTGATATAACTTTTTCTAGTGGAAGATATAGAGCAGCATCCAACTCAAATGTGAAAAAGCTATCTAAGGAGAGAACCAGAAGTCATATCCTTCAGTATAGACATATAATTGTATTGGTAACTAATTATTATGTAAATTTATTTTTCAATTGTGTAGGTTGTGTTAAATTTAAAAGGCAAACGACTTTCATTATACTTAATATTAACATTAATGTAATGTAAGCAAATAAAACGAATTTTATGTGAGCATGTAAATTTTACGTATTTCTAGTGATAGCGGAATATTTAAACACACTAGGATTTTATGGTTAAACAAATAAAAAATAATTGAATCAAATAGGAATAAAATGCTGCTTAGTAAAATATATACAAATAACAATTTAAACAAAGTTTTTACTGGAATAAGATATTTCTCTGTAAATAAATTATATTCTTCAAAATATCCAACTAAAGTAAATGTTGAACTATAAATAAAAACTCGTCTAACCATAAAATTTTTATGTCATTGCTACACCAATTCTTTTTAAAAATCAATGAATTATCATTAGAATACAAACCTTTCTTTTTATTTTGATAATTTCTTCTAAAATTTGGCATTTCAGCAAATAAAGAATCTAGAAATAAATAGAGAATAAAAATCGAAATCAAAATATAACAAAATCAAACACAATATGTACAGCACGTAGAGAACATCCATCACTTCATTTCAATTCAGAAATTCAACCAGAAAGCTTGGAACGAGTGCTCTCGAATATTCAAAAATACATCTTAATTCCGATTATTGTTCCAAAGATTTTTACGTATACTTTATGAAAAGTATTAACAAAGTTTTTCTTCAATTCTCTTTAGAAATACAAATTTTTCTTGATAAAAACATGTTAAAGTTTATATAGTTCTACCCCAGTAACTACAAATGCGACATGAGAATCAAATGAAAACTTAATGGATAATTTTTTAATTTGTTGAAAACACAAGACACAGATTACAATAAGAATTTGCTTATTTATTCAAATATTAATGAATAAAAAAATTTAAAACAAGAGTTTTTACGATAGTATTCCTCTTTTGTAATAGCCTTTATGCAATCTATTTGCAAATTTTATAATCTTACAGAAATGATTTTGTATTGAGGGACCACTAATTTAATTCAATTTTTGTTCCTATGTTTTTGCTAAAATGTTTAAATGTCTGACAACATATTTCGAATTTTTGTAAAAAACTTATCATATAGTGAGTTTATTGAATATTTTCTGGCATCTACTTTTGCCTGAAACAAGGTCAAATAACTACAGTCAACAAATCTCGTAAATTTGAGCTACGGTCTGATGACTTGATTTATATTTTTTTGAATGTTACGTTGATATTTACGAAACTGCCTTAATAAATCAAAGGTATAAGAACATCGAACATATATGAACATTGATTAATTAAGTTATGTAGGATATATCATGAAAAAAGGCTATTATATTAATACATAAACATGTATATAATATGTTAATTTTTTTTTACTTATTCCTTAAAAACAGACTAAAAGGATAATTAGTGATGTTAAAAATACTTAGTGACATAAAGAAACATCATGACTATACAATCAAATTTTACTGATTATTACAAATGTAACTTGACACGAATTTAAGTTTATAGGAGCCGACTGAATAACTGTCGATCCCACGGGCAATTTTCTCAAATTCAACTGTTGCCAGAACTTTCTGAATTCAATCTGATCTCACTATTCCAATTTTTGATTTCTAATTATCGATGTAAACCTCCTAGGAAGATATCAACTGCCCTATGCTAGCGTGTATATTTTCAAATAGTAGATGATCTAGGGTAATTATCAATTATTCAACTCCTAATCCATGAACAACATAGCTTTAAAGAAAACTATCACTATCCACCAGCTTCTCTATGTCACTGAAAACGTTAAGTCCGATTTTAATAATAATAAATCAAAAGGAGTAATTTTCCTCGTCATTCAAAAAACATTCGATCGAGTTGGGCACGAAGGACTGCTCTATGAATTAATCGAAATCAGCCCCCTCCTCCCATTAATTATTAAATGAATCAATTCTTACCTAAAAATAGAAGTTATGCAATCAGAGTAAGCAATATTTGTTCAAAATTAAGGAATATTTCTGCAGGAGTGGCTCAGGAGTTGATTCTTGAGACAACATTATTCTCTTCATTCGTGTATGGCATCTCAAAAGCATTCAACACGACTCTTTACATGCACGCAGATGACATGGTGATATTAGTCAAAATAAAGAGTCAATTTTAGTTTTCAGAACACTACAAAAATATATGACACTCCTAAAAGACTGTTTTCCAAATGGAAAAAGCCCTGAATGTTAACAAAATGGAGGCCGTCTTCTCTTACAAGATAACAAGAATAAATCTCGATTTCTATATAAACCACCACAAACTCGCCTGGTCTCCACACAAAAAATACCTGGTGTAATTTTAGAATAGAAAAAATCACATTTGGACATCATATCATACATACCATAAAAAAATTCCGAGCTAAGAGGATCTTTATTTGTCTTTTAATTGCACGAAATTCGAAATTAGGAGTAGAAAACAAGCTGCTTATACTCTGATTTTTAGACCAATTTTAACTCATAGTTGTTTAGCTTGGTTTTTTGCTGCTAAAACACACATAAGCAAACTAGAAAAAATCACAGAATAATATTATAAAACAAATTGTAAACACAAGATGGTTCATGAAAAATACTGACATCTATAACGTAATTCAATTTCCAAGAATCAGAACCACCATGCAAGAAACAGCCTTAAATTATTTAATAATTTCATGAACATCAATAATAATTCCATACATAACATTTCAGATTACAATCCTAACCCCAAAATTAAAATGACATAAAAGTATTTTTATAAATTTCTGATTTCTATCTTTCCTCAAAATTCTAACGTTAAAGTTTCATAGATACAAATAACATCCTTCTCTATCAATCATACTTAATCTAAGATCCAATCAGAACATGATCTCTTATCCTAGCATCTTTCTTAAAAATATTTCCATTCCAACTGAGACACTGGCACGACAGGCAGTTGCCCCATTGGCTGGACACTAAAGTTAAGCTCCATTGTCACTACTATTCTTACTCGTAGCTATATAGAAAGTTCTCCTCTTACTAAAAATTTTGAATTTTCTGACTAATAAATTCAATCTTTGAACATTTTTAATTCCCTCTTAAATTCATAAAGCAAATTATCCTTTTTATTATCACTATTTTGTAAAAATGATTTTAAAATGAAATCTGGGCAAGTAAAACTGAAGTTTACCTCCAAAAGACTACAGGATATGAAGATTAAGAACCGTGAGGCTCATGGGTTCCTAATAAGTTATCCAGCGTAATTATTTATCAACTGTAGCTTAATGTAGTAACACTATTATTACACGCAAGTAAATATAAAAAAAAGTAAGTAAACGAATAAATATTCAGGAAGAAAATAAGGTAAGAAATAAGCTAATTTCTTATAAACATTATTGCATTAAATAATTAATTTTAAATTCTACTCATTAAAATTTAATTCCTTAAGAAATGTGATTTTTTAAAAAAGAAAGGCTGTGATATGTTACATTTTAATGTTTTTGAATAAAAAATGCAAAATATAGGAGAAATAAATGAAATTCTCTTTTACAAAAATAATATAATATATTCTCTTAGAAAACAATTTTAATTTTGTTTGTACAATGATTATTAGTGATTTTTTTAAAGAAAGAAGTGTGTATGTGTGAGTGTGTTGCTATTTTTTTTAAAATTCTAAATTTAATCGATTTCTTGTGAAAGAAAAAGGAGAATGGCAACAAAATATACTTAATTATGCTAATTTTACTTATTTATTTGCGAGATTAGTAAACATAACAGTCAATGGCAATAATCCAAATTACTTCTTGTTCCTCTGATTCAATAATAGAAAACTGAACTATTTCAGAAATCCTTTTCATGTAACAAATCCAGTCACTGCCATACGGATGATGTGTCTACCATCCTATGCTGACGCACTTGTTTTTCATTCACTGACGTATTTTCGACTCGTCCAGTTTTCTTGACTTTATTGCCTCCCCACTCGCATCACTATCGTGGCTTTGCAACCAATATGAGCATATATTTCTTGATAAGGTTGCAAGGGAAAATACCCTTCACGCAGTCGATCATTGGTCTTAGTTAAAATTGCGCAATATGCTCATATGATGTCCTGTTTAGTTTCGAATGCATTCTGATTTCTTGTGAAGCGTTTACTACCATCAAACAACTATAAAATAGATTCGACGCTTCATTACAACCCTCTACTTAAACGTGAAAATCATCAGTTCAGAGAGTCTAGTTCGGTCTACTCACGCGTGATGAGTCTGAATTTTAATAAATTGAATAGAATATTCTAATTTACAGTTGCTGCCAGTTTAAGCTCTATCGCATGATTTCTTCTTGGTATTGCAATATTTACAATTTCTATTATAGTTATGTAAATGAAAAGTTAAGTATTTTTTATTGTAGTTACATACATAGAAGTGAAGCATTTGAGAGAACTTTTTAGGGTTGGAGCGTCATAGTGTGTGATCCAAAAACAACGAGAGATTAAATTTAGTGTTCTAATTGGCCGAGGAAGTAAAATGGTTAATTGAGCTTGAGAGAATCCTCCCTCCCCCCTCATTTTTAACCTAGTTAGAGAGAAAATTCCATTTCATAATAATATAAATGTGAGTGTACATAGGAGACGGCTTGGTTAAAGAGGATGGGCTTCCTAGCTTTCATCTCAGTGTTGATCCAATTCCAACTGAAATACAACCGTAAAATACTACAATGCCTTTTCAAAACTATAAATACAGTATAGGGAGCACACCTCTCTAGGCCTTAAAATGACGTGAGAACACGAATCATTGAAATATAAGGAAAAGCAGAATTCATATGACCATTAGGAAACAACTAGACAAGTATGTCGATAGTCATCTATAATAACTGTAGATGGGAATTGAATCCATTGAGGTCTCTTCTAATTTCTAGTAATTGTGATAACATGAGACTACAATTTAACCATGATTTCAAAGCAATTAGCAGCAGTCGTACTTTTCACATTTTGACAATTTTTCAGGGATAGCAAAGTCCTTTGGTAGGGATTTCACCACCGAGAATTGTTTTGTTCCGTATAAAAGATATTGCTAATTCACTTGCGGTAAAGGCAGTCGTACTCAACAAACGAGCTTTATTTTCTATTTTGTGGCTGTGTTCACGAACATGCATTACAACCTCCTACAATATATACTAGGGGCATATGTCTGCAACGCATTTCGAGCCTGTGAAGAAAAAAGAAGTGAAAACAGGAAAGATAGCGAGCGTACGATGGACACTGATCTCAAGAATTCGTAGCATATTCAACATTTTTTTTATCTTTTATTTTTTTCTCATCACATGTGGGAGGTGTGTTGCAGAGATATGCTCCAGATTCACTGTGAATGCCGATTTCTTATTATGTTATCCGGAATATTTACATTAAGCAGACAGGTTTGTCATTTTTGTATTCAGTTGCATTTTTTTGTAAACAAAAATGCATTTGGATTGTCATGCTACAGGGCTAATTTCAATGAAGATTCGTAGTAAAAATGTTTACTCTTATACAGTTAATTAAGTACATCTTGGTACATCATCATCATCATCAAGTTAGTTGCATCTTGGAGACTACTATGTACACGGTGTGGCTAAAAATTATAAGGCTGATGCAACAGAGTGAGTGTATGGGACGCCTCCTGTGTATGATATGTGGGAAAATGTTCAAAGTCTTTTGAATACATACTAATGACAAATTGCATCAGTTTGTAGAAGGCTTTCGTCAAGTTATGAGGTTTATCGAATCATGTTTACAATTGCACTGGAGTCATATTCGGAACAGAGATATGAAGCTGAGTTTTGTTTTAAATGTAACAAATTTGCTTGCAAAAATTATTAAATTATAAAGAAAGCTTGTACGTTGATGAATGCTTTTCTCAATCGTATTGTTTTTGGGGTTTGGGAAATTTCAAGAATTCGCCAAACGTATAATAACTTCACTTCCAAAAATTTTAAGTGAAGACAATATTAGTAGCTTTTTCCTGTAGAGGAATGCTTTATTTTGAATTTTTTCCTGAGAGAAAAATAATGAAAGTAGAGTCCTGTAGGGCAGTGCTCCGCAACCGGTGTGCCGCGGCACACTGGTGTGTCATGAGCCAGATACAGGTGAGCCGTGGTCAAACACATTGTATTTGACATTTTACAATTTTTCATCATGTATTTAATACAAAATGACAATTTTTTTTTCATAATAATGTCTATTTTTCTAAATATACTATAGAATAATTATTATAACTAAATAATTATTCAATGGTCCCCTGGTGAGAACAGATGAAAGCTGCACAGTGTGTTGTGTAAACACCAAGGCCCACCAAATTAATCATAGATAAAGCAAAATGACTGTTATGCGCGTCGTTGAAGACTCATGCGCATGTGTTATTTGCATTTGCGCGTTGTACATCACGTTCACTCGTATGTCATTGTTGTCACTATTTTACAACGCAAAGTTAAATAAACACGTTCCTACCACTAACGATAATTATTATTAATTATCTTACTGAATTATGTATGGTTAACATTCTTCGTAAAAAAAAATTTAAGTTTTATACCCCTTTAAATATGGATAAATTTTTACGTCGGAAAGATACATCTTCACGTACAGATGATGAAGAACCCAGCACAAGTGTTACAAAAAACCTAAAGAAGGTAGTGAAAAGAAAGTACGACGAAGACTACATTAAATATGGATTCTCGTGGTGTGGTGACGAAACGGCACCAAGACCACAGTGCATCATTTGCGGCGATCAGCTATCAAACGAGTCAATGGTACCCAGTAAATTAAAACGGCATCTATATTCAAGCCATCCTAGCTGCGCCAACAAAGACAAACAATATTTTAAGAGGTGCTTAGAACAAAATAAAAAACAGAAGAAATTTATGAAATCGGCCGTAACAGTCTCTGAAAAGGCATTAGAAGCTAGCTATCATGTTGCAAAATTAATTGCACGTCAGAAGAAGCCACATACTGTCGGCGAAACACTTATTAAACCAGCATGCATGGAAATTGTTAGACTTATGCTTGGGCCCAATGAAGTTAAGGAAGTGAATAAAGTCTGCTGATACTGTTAAAAGACGTATTCACGATATGTCAAGCGATATTTTAGGAACACTGATTAAAAAACTGTTATCGGCTGAAAAATTTGCGCTTCAGATCGATGAAACAACTGATATTAAAAATAAAGCACAGCTGATAGCTATTGTACGTTTCGTTGACGAAGACTTTATTAAAGAACATTATTTATTTTGTAAGGAGGTTTTAGAGCGAACTACCGGTGAAGAAATTTTTCGAGTAACCGATGATTTCTTCAAAATATGTAATATTCAATGGAGCAACTGCATTGCTGTTTGCACGGATGGCACTGCGGCAATGACGGGTCGTAAAAAAGGTTTTGTCTCTTGTGTAAAACAAAAAAATACTACGGTACAATTTACACACTGCTACATACATCGAGAAGCATTGATGGTCAAGAATTTGCTGAAAGAACTTTTGAACACGATGAATGAATGCATTAAAATCATAAATTTAATTAAATCAATAGCCATAAATTCGAGAATTTTTGGATTACTTTGTGCAGAAATGGGAGCCGAATATGAATCCTTATTATTTTATACAGAAATTCGTTGGCTATCCAGAGGCAAAGTTTTGGCTAGATTATTTGAGCTTCGTCACGAGATGCGTGAATTTCTTTTAACACAGAATATGCTCGAAATATGCCAGCACCTCGATGATGATTACTGGATAGCCAAACTTGCATACATGGCTGATATATTCGAGCATTTGAATGAACTTAATAAAAAATGTAAGGTCGAAATGAGAATATTTTGACGCACTACGACAAATTACAAGGATTTATTAAAAAACTCGAACTTTGGCAGAAAGAGTTGCAAAAAGGATGTTTGGAAATGTACCAAAGGACCAATCATATTACAATTGAAAACAACCAATTAATTGTGGATCTGGCCCAACAATATTTAAATATGCTTCAGCAGAAATTTGATCAATATTTTTATTCCATTAATACGGAACAATACGATTGGATTCAAAATCCTTTTGCAACCAATGCAATAAATTCTACGGAAGCATTGCCTCTACAAATTCGAGAGGAATTTACAGATTTAAATAATGACATGACTTTAAAATTATACT
>BMAW01068446.1:57945-99121 GCA_019974015.1 Nephila pilipes
TTCATTGAAACAAGCGCAGGTATCACATTAATAATTATTATGATTGCGTAGAAATAAATATGTTATGGTTTTATGTATGTATACTTTTCAAATAAAAAACAAACATTTATTGTAAAATTTGTGTATCAATTAATACCTATATACTTTAGCTTTTGGTGTGCCGCGGAATTCTAGAAAGAATTTTGGTGCGTCGTAGGTGAGAAAAGGTTGCGGAGCACTGCTGTAGGGGATAGTGGATTGGTTGTTGGACCGCATTGCCCGTATACGTCTGGACTTGAATGCAAACGAAAATTGATTTTTGATGCTTGATGCGCCATCCCACAATACAATTCTTATGAACAATTTTTTGACACAAAAACGTAACTGTGCAGCACCACCCTCATTCTCCCCAGATTTGGTAGATTACTTTTTGTTTTCAAAGCTGAAATATAAGCTTAAAAGATGACGACATCAAAATGGTTCAATATAATGTTACGAGAGAGCTAGGAGGTTTTCTAGTAGATTTCCAGCAGGGTCTGGAACGGCTCGAGGATTACATCAACCGATATGTAGTTTTACCAAGGTTATATGAAGAATAAATGATAATAAATATTTACTTATTGTGCTTTCTGTTTTGTTAATGAATATCAGTTCTGAACTTTTCAGCCACTTTGTGTATTATATCAAACAAGCTCAACATTTATTTTCAGAATTAGCAAAAAGAGAATAAAGTACAGGATCAATAAATACAGAAGAAACTTTTCTGAAAATATTATCTAAAATATCGTGAATTTCTTTCCGGGGGAAATATATGATTTACCATGTAATTTTTTTTTTTGATTTTGAAAAAACGGTTTTTCCTACGTAATGACGTACTGATTCATACAAATCGATAAACAGATATTTTCGATATAAAGAAGATCGATATGTAGGGATCAAAATCAATTTACTATTTTTATTGCTTTTTGTGATGAAAGTTGGGTTTTTTAGTTTGTAATGAAATATTGTGATATATAACTTACATGCTTTATTGA
The DNA here is from genome assembly GCA_019974015.1 of Nephila pilipes. Taxonomy (NCBI): domain Eukaryota; kingdom Metazoa; phylum Arthropoda; class Arachnida; order Araneae; family Nephilidae; genus Nephila; species Nephila pilipes. The sequence goes on from BMAW01068446.1 coordinate 58,959, forward strand.
AATATATACTTTGAGGATTTTTAACTTAATTGAAAATATGTTTTTTTGCTTGTTTCATTGAAAAACATGTAAGACAAATTTCTCCATTTTCTTAAGGTCCTACTGAATGAATAGGGACAGTCAAGATAATTAATTTGGAGGGAAGTTGACGATACTCTGATCGGCATCTTTGGAGCTGAAGATTATTCCATATCGAAAACATCTATTCTCAATAAAATAACACATGGATCAATAAGTCCCGAGACTGTGCGGTCGTTTTTTTGCGATTTCCTCCTTCAAACGCAACAGCAAGTCAATATAATAATCACTGTTGATCGATTTACCTTTTTCGAGGTAGTCAATGAAAATCACGCCATGCGTATCCCAAAAAACTGACGCCATGACTTTGCCAGCTGACTGCTGCGTTTTCGGACGGCTTTCGCCATCTGTGAGCCACTCAGATGACTGCCGCTTCGACTCTGGAGTGTAGTGATGTATCCATGTTTCATCCATGGTCACGTAACGACGCAAGAAATCTTTTTTGTTGCGAGTAAATAGCGATAAACAGCTTTCTGAATCATCGACTCGTTGCTGTTTTTGTTCCATCGAAAGCAATCGCGGCACCCACTTGGAAAAAACCTTTTTCACTTCACTTCAAAAAACCTTTTTCAGTAAATACACTTCCATATGATATCTGTGTCATCTCAGCAATCTCACGGAGCTTCACTTTACGATCTTTCATTATAATTTTTGTCACTTCACTCACATTTTCCGGTGTAACGGCTTCCACAGGTCTACCCGAGCGTTCCGCGTCATTTGTGTCGGTACGACCACGTTTAAACTCGGCAAACCACCGACAAATCGTTGCTTTTGATGGACAAGAGTCCGGGTAACATTTTTCAATCCATTGTTTCGCTTACACGGTGTTTTTACCCATTAAAAAACAATGTTTTATCAGAACACGAGAAACTCGGTTTTTTCCATTTTTTAAACAAACTACAAAACGACTTTACTCCAACCTCGATAACTCAGCTGTTTCTGGTCCGATCGGCTTAAAATTTTGACACGTTTCAAGCAAAGGTTAGTACTCTAGAAAGACCTGGTTACTGGTTTACTACGAGCGCCATCTCTGGGTTAGTCTCGGAAGTTATTGATTGATGTGTTATATATGAGTTGCTACCATATAATATCACAAACACACACATATATAAATTAAATTGTGAATAGATATACGTTGATAAGTCTTATTTTTCAGAAGAATCTAAAATCCTAGACATTAAAGGAGCAGTTAATTTCAGTGCTTAATTGATTATTGTCATTAATAATTAATTAGGTTCTGAAACTTAAAATGTTGCGAAAATGTCTATTTACATGCTGAGACATCTATGTTAGTGTGATGATATATAAAAGATGATAAGCTAAAGACGAATGAAGAATACCAAAATAGTCACACAGAGAAACTGAAAATTCTGTTAATTATTTTGGTCCTGCCAGCGAAATTAAAGCTATGTGTCGTAATAATGATACTGAGTCTCTGAACATTAACTGGACACTCCCCCTACTAGCTGGCAAAGTGAGAAGGAGACCATTGTAAGGTGTGGTTAAGTCACTAATGTTGGCTCAATAACTATTTACGTCCGTTTCACGTGCTCTTACTTGGCATACGAATTCATTTGGAGTTTCTATGTATACAGTAGAATTTTGCTTTATCCGTCATAAACGGGTCGGCAGAATATAGGGTCAGCGAAAAAGTCGGATAATAGGGGACGTTAAGAGAAATCTACAAAACGTCAAACTGCCGGGTGATCAGGAAATCGAAACTAACTTTAAAAATTAATAATTCAAGAGCGAATAAAGGCAAATAACTCAAGTTGTTACCAAACGAATGAAAAAGAATCCATTTTTTGAGGAAATAATAATAATAATAAAAAAAAGACCTGCTTTAGTTCCTTAATTAATTACCAGATGGCGATCAAATGCCAACTCACCGACATGGTATAAGGAGACATACAATTGTTCAATGTCAGCATAAAGATGCACAGATATCAGACGAGACACACCATTCTCATCATTAGGCAACATTTCTTGCGCAGTGATAGGCCCATGTTGGAATCTTTCATTGTTTGTCTCGATACACTTTTCACTGCAAGAATCCCACAGCCAAAAGTCTTATGGCGACGATCAGGGAGGTCATGTATGTGAGAAAAAGATCGATTGATAACGTAATCTTCCCCAAATGTTCAGTGAAGAAGTTGGGAAGACAGCATTAGTTGAGTTTTCCCTCAATAGATGGCTGCACGAGTCTTGCCATACTTGGTTGTAGACAGTTAAGAAAGTGATCGAAAATATTTCGAAATTAATATTAATTAGTAATTGTATAATAATAAATACAATTGTGAATAGTAATGTAAATAATCATTGTTAATTCCTAAACTTCAGTTGTTAATTTTATTTCTGTATTTTTGTATATGAATATTTTTGGTTAAATTGTAATTTTATTTTTTAACTGTAAAACGAACTGTGTATATTTGGAAAACGTGGTGATTGAACTACTCTGCTTTTAGATTTCAAGCATGTTGCCGTGTATCTGATCTCGGGCAAATAAAATTCCATAACGATACGGAAATGGTTAATGAGTAATCTCAATTTCTTTTTTACATCAAGCAACCTAATTAAATTAAGTCTATGCTATATTCACTATCGGAAGTCACAAAATTCGTGACCGATAGGAAAGAATAAAACCATTGAACTGTCAGCGATATGCGATGGTGCTCCATCTTGCATAAAGGTGACTGTGTGTAGTGCCCGTACCTCTTGCAGTTCTAGAATGATGTTTTGCAATAACGCTGTAAAGCGTTCACCAGTGACAGAAACTTTCTAAACACACCCCTATGACTTCCTGGAACATAAAAGGGACCCATTAAGAAATCGGAGGTTAAGCCATTGCAGACGGTCACTCGTGATTGATGCAGGGACTGTTGATCAAATGCATGTGGAATTTGTGTGCTCAACGCATGAAAATTGTGTGTTAACACTGCAGTACTGCATGAAATGTGCTTTATCTGTCCAAAGAGTGTATGAAACTAGTCATGTTGCTGGTCCATGTCACTGAATACCCAATTCACAAAATCTTGATGAGTGATTCTGTGGCTAAATATGAATTCATGATTATGTTGCAGCTTGTATGAATATGTTTCAGAGTAATTCTCAGTGCTCTCCAGATTCTTCCGAATGACACACCTGACTCGAAACTTCTCAAGCACTGCATTCCCTGTATGTAGAAACCATCGATTGCACTGTTTGTTCGACTGTCTGGGCAACACTGGAAGACCTATAGCTTCACATTTCAGCAGAACATGTCATTGGTCCTTCTCCATCCTGCGATTTTCTCGTAAGGCCTTAGTGGAATTTTCCGATTTCTAATAAAACAGTTCCATTAAGAGAACTTTCTCCTTTAAAATCAGCATTTCTATACGTTCAACTTCGACAACTGTTATCTTTATTTTTTTAACGCCGTCTACTGCTTTGCATAATCCGATATCAGAAACTCGACTGCGCCATTTATTAGTCAAATAAAGAACTACTCAAGAAGTCTTTTTAATTTCATTCGAATAAAAAAAAGGAGGAGGGGCTTATTTTCTCTCCGTGTGTTGTAAACCGTAGATATTTTACCTTTATTCATTTGTGAATTACTTTTTAAAGTTTTTCCTGAATTTTAGGTCATCCATTATAATATATTTCTACGCATTGAGAACGTAACAATCAGGTGTTACAACAAAACAACAGGAGAGATGTTAAAAGCAATCAAAAAAGCATTTTTTTTTCACTTTATTCGAGTCTTCATATATTTTTAAAAATTCCATGAAATGGTATAACCATTCTTTATGTGATAATTTGTACTTTGATAAACTAATTTTAATATGCATGAAATTCTTAAATATTTTAGTAAATATATATTGCTTAATTATAACAATTTGTTTTCACATTATTTAATGAATATTGATTTGCGTGCACAATCCTAAAATATTTTTGCTTCAGAATAAAAAATGTTTGTTTCTTATTACAAACAAATGCTTAGAAATATATATAATTAAACTAAAAATATTTAACATTTAATTCCCTTTTCAATTTTTTAAGGCTTACTGAAAATTGGTATTACACATTTCTCATATTTTAATTTGTATCTACCCCTGAAAAGATATCAAAATACGTACAGAACAAAATAATTTTAATTCAATATGATGTTATAACTGTAAAATTTCGTAAGGTTATCTTAAACAGTTTTTAAGACACCTTACTCAAAGCGATGAAAATTCACATTTTGAACAAATAAGCTTCAGAGTTCTCCTTACAGTAAAGATAATGTGAAGTAATCATGTACATTTTAAATCATATAGAGAGAAATTATTAAAATATTTTCTTGAGGTTTATTTTTTAAAGTATCAAGCAAAATCTACACTTAAATAAAAAAAAAATCTTTTCTTTTCTTTTTTTTTTTTTTTTTTTTAGGTTTAAGGGTCGTGAGACCCCTTAAAAAGTTCAGTTTTCTGATCATTTAAAGAAATTTTGAGTGTAGTCTACTATCCTGACGAATGCTGTTTTTTCGTTACTAGTCTCTCCATCTTGGCAGCATCATTATGTCGATTCTACAGCTTCTTGTTGCTCAATGTAGAGTTGGGAGCAACAAAAAATAGACTACGCTCATGCCCACAACTTGAAGTTCTTGTTGCCGATTCATGCGTCACTTTTTTTTTTCTTTTTCAGTGGGACGTCGGTTAATACGAAATGTCAGACAAACGAGACTTTACTGTACAATGATTTGATTTGTAAAAGATATCGGTGTATAATTTGAATTGATATGCAACATTCTAGAAATACCCGTATTTTTACTCTCGGAAATTCTTGATTAATTATATTGCTTTTTATATTTTAGTCTAATGTCTTTTAATATGGATTGCCCTTAATCGTTATTGTTACAGGGCCTCGGTAGCCTAGTGGTCAAGGTCGTGGCTTTCGTTCAGTCGCGGATTCGATCCTTGGCCGCCAAAGACCCGCCATGTAGCCGAGGCTGATGCACATTAAATCTTTTCAGGGCCCAAAGTCCTCCCTTTGGCGTGGTATAGAAGTTAGGAGAGGGGGGTGACAGCTCAGGTGTCGTCCTCGTCTCTTGACCATGATTCAAAATTACGAGGTCCGTTGCCAATAGCCCTCGTGTTGCTTCTAGTGCGACGTTAATAAAAACCAAACTGAAAAACTAAACTGTTATTGTTAGAATAAAATATATAAAGAACACAAAGACTCACGAATTAATAATTTAAGGGGAGTTACTTCTATTATAGAACAACAATATCTGGAAAGTATCGTAATATCACAGAAATTCGTTTTTACAAGTTTTTATTTAACTTGTTATTTCCTATATGCCTTTAGAGAGTTTTAAATTTGTATTCGAATTGTAACCCATTTCCTATCATTGGATAGAATAGCTGAAATTTTGCATATTCGAATAACTTCGATGACAACACAACACTACGATATGCTGAAACAATGACAATCTTAGGGAGGTTCGGGCCGTGCACTTAACAGCGTCTAATTCAGTTGAAATTTTGTACACACGTATTGCTCCAGTAATTGCTTTTTAATTCTAAATTCCCAAATTACAAGGAATTAAATAAATATTTGCATAAGTAAAAAAAGTAAACCAAGCTCTTACTTACAGATGGACTAAAAGGTATAAAAATAATTTTTTAAATGCAAAATAATATATAAATTAAAAAAATTTGAAGCGTAAATACTTTTGCTTCATATATAAAGCTATGGTATTAAGGAGACTTAGTGCCTTTGTACCTTCAAAAATTCGATTTTTCAAATTTGTTTTCATAAAAATAGTGTGGAATGTAGAAAGAATTTTAAAGTAAACCGCATCGAAATCCAACAATTATTACGTCCTGCGCAGAGAAAAAAAGGAAAAATGTGAAAAACGACCTTTTCATTAAATTCAATGTAAACAAATCACTTTTTCTCAGTTTCTTATTTTCACACTTTCTAACAGAATTAAAAAAAAGTTGTGCATGTAGTTTTTTTTTTAAATTTTACTTGGGCGTTGTACTTATAGATCTTTATTCTGTAAACATCAGTTTTATTAAAGGGATGACCAAATTTTATTTTATTGTATGATAGATAAGAAAAAAGTTACTAGTTCCAAATTTTATGACATAATTAAATTTATGGTTTTTTTTAATGTGAGATAAATTTAAAATTTAATAATTGTAAAATAAGGGCATTATTTAACTTTAATTGGTATAAAATGATGGTTCTACTGCACATCTTTCAAATGTTATCTTGTGGGTAACAGAAGGTAAGCTAATTCATTTTTTAAATTTTTGTATCCATGTTTCACGTTGCTTAAAAAATTAATAATTTAATAGCAAAAATTGATTCAGTACTTTAAACTTTATTATACAAACTGGCTAAGAATCATATTAAAATGAGCAAAAATTATTGATTTATAATGAATCGAAAAAGAACGTCAAAATATACTATTTTTTATATCGAAAGGTACTAAGTCCCTTAATTTATCGGTAATACCCAGATATCTTAGTTAAGCTCCTCAAAGTTTTCTAAATTATTTATTATGTTACGTTCAAAAATTATTTGTATATCCATTAGTCCATCTTCAAATAAAAGCTTGATTTACGTTTTTCTTTATTTATATTAATTCAACTCTTATATCCAGTTGCGGAGAAAAAACCTAAGCCCCTTAAAAGAAATTAAGAAAATCCTCTTTTATTATTAACCAAACTCTATAACTTTCTAGCTTTTGGGAACAGATATTTCTTATTAGTACCTTTGATTAATAATAATATTAGGTAGGCTCAACTGAAATTTCTGAAAAAAGATTATATTTAAATGACGAGAACCAGAAAAAATTATCTTACTCTAGAAAATAGTTATCTTTAAACTGATATATGGATGTTCATTGTCATTCTAAGATCCTCATGGAGCCATAATAAGGTAACGGATACGGGATGAAGTAAATTTTTTGTCTCAGAGAATTTCAAAAATTAGTCAATTTCACATTAAATTAATCTTGTGAGCTGTTGTAGCTGTTCCATACATAATACCACTTTAAATAGCTATAGCAGAAAGACTTGATTTTACTGCCTTTGGTTTACTTTTTCGCAACTACTCGTTCACATTCAGCTGGTTTGTTTCTTCATAATTACCGGTTCATATTCAAAATGGAAGTGAGAAAGGATCGTAAGATGACACAGACCAACAGATTAAACTTGCATCAGCCACTCTACATGTTGAGCTCTAAGAGAAATCTGGACTCTAACATCCCAATTTTAGTCATTTCAACGTCACTGAATGTTCATTGAATGCAAGTGATCGGTCATTGAACACTCGGAGTGACTGAAACAAGGATGAATCCTATGACCATTCGCCGACAGAGACCATGAGGTACAGAGAACATAAGATAGTAATGTTGTGAGATGCATTTCAATCTCCATTGGTGAATATAATATATATCATCTGTTATAATTATCTCCAATCATTATTATTACTGACGTGGATTTAAATTAGAATACGTTGAATTTAGTTTTAGGCAATTTTCTAACTCTAGTTATTGTTTGTAACTTGGATTTCCCCCTCACGTCAAAATTATTAAAATTCTTTTTAAATCAAGCCCAGGCTTACTTTGATTATTCCTACTATACATCAGCATATTATACCACTTGAAATCCACGGTAGAAATGATGATGTGTAAGAAAATTCGTGCTTTATGCTTTCCATTACAGCGCCGTCTAGCGGGACAGTTCTTGCTACTTCTCTTCATAAAAGAACCGTTGCAGGGTAGCGTCATTGGGTACGTAATATTGCTCCTCATCTTCAAAGACTGACGTCTGCAGTCTTATCACATGCAATTATGATAAATTGTCTGGAATGGAGAGAGTCGATCAATGTGAATGAGTTTTGACGTGCTCGTTGGGCGACCTCTGAACTGGGAAGGTAACATGCTTTCGTTTCTTCTAGTTGCGCTGTAGACTCGGAACCAGGCCTCTCCTCCACTTCCATTTTCATTATTTGTTGTCTGGTTTAACCCATCGCTTCCAGTTCATTCGTTCGCTGGCCAGTTTAATTAGGTTTCTGGAAAGCGCAAGTATGCTTTCCAAATGTACCTTTAAACCATTCATGTAATTCGGCGAGTAAGGCGTATCACTCGGTCGTCCAAAGAGAAGGTCACAGAGTAATTTCAGCGTTTGCTCGAAGAGTATATCCACTCACCTCATACTCTTGGACATCAACAGCAAGCTGGACATCTGAGCATGTGGTTAGTACCTGATAAGTCTCGGAAGGAGTTCTTGTATTTCTCTCGGGGATCTTGATCATGACTCCACCAGCAGTTCCATTTTCAAGTGAGAGTGGGGCATTAAAAAATACAATCTTGATTTTCTCCTCATTGTTTCTTGTTAAAACAGCAACTTGAACTGCAGAACTAGGTGCAACTACTTCGTCTGGAGTAAAGAACACACAGTTCTTTTCCGTCGAAAAAGTCACGAAACATGTTTTGGACCCCCGGGGACTCGAGTAGAGCTTCCGATCAACACCACATCATAGACGTAACTTTTGTCCATCCCAGTATCATTCAAAGCAAGTTCAGTAGTTTCCACATTTATGAATATCAAAACATTCAGTCCAGATATCTTTCCGGTATCTTTAAGGGCTTGTCTTTGAGAATCACTGAAGTGAGCTCCATGACTGACGACTTTGAATGACCAGTTCTTCACTACTTTTTCGATCCTCATTTGAACGTTATCTACTCTTTCAATTATTGCATTCTCACTTTGGATTTGATATTTCACTCCTCTTTCTTCTTTGGTTTCATCAATTTCTACCTTGGCTTCTTCAGCTTCACTTAATTCCTTGGGAACAGTTTCCCAATTTTTTTTCATTTCCTCTTCTGGATTCTTAAAATCTATTTTTTCTTCCAAAGTAACTATTTTTTACTTCAGTCTCTTCAGTAGAATTCTCGGATTTCTCTGTTGTACCATTCTTGGAAACTTCCGAAGATTCAGCATTAGAATCAACTTTCATTTCCTTGAGCCAGGATTAGATTTGCTTCATTAAGCGTTCTTGTATGGCGTTTATCTAAGCTTGTCCGGTTTTTAACTCTACCATCAAAGCAAACAGTTCCTAGAATTTATCCTCCACTGCTCTGGTCACAGGTTTACTAGTTCGCGCTACGAACATATCTCGGCCGTAATACTCTACACTTTCAAAACAGGCTTCCACAGTTCCCAGTAGACTACATGCCGCTTCCGCAAATTAACTCGGCTGATCCACCTCCAAGTGTCAACCGCCTTCAGTCTATTTCCGGATCTATCTCAAAAGCAGACTCCCAAGACAAACTGACTCTTCCGCCTCAGGTTGTCGGTGCATTTATACCTGTTCCGACCATTTATTACTTCACATGGAAAATTCAGGAAAAGTCCGCAATTGTTTTCTCAGTCGAGTTTCTTCTAGGTTCCAGCACTTTCTGAAACGTTTGTTTTGTCGCCAAAGTTGCTTAATTCTTTTGCCAATACGGCAAGATGAATGGGTTATTGCTTAAACTTTCTTTTGTCTCTTTTCCTTCATAAGAGAACCGTTGTAGGGAATTGTCGTCTTGGGCTTGTAACAGTAAGTGCTCTTTTGTAATACTTTATCAATGTATCTCCAGTGATTACTGTACTACAACATTCCAGTTTAAATCCATAAAAGAAGATGATTCTCAAATTCGAGTTTTATTCCTTTGGAAGTCACTTACGTTAAAACTAACTAAAACGATATTGTTTTTCACACAAATGATGATTATTTACAATATTATCATGATGTAAGATATTCAGAATTTGTGGATATCTTCCTTTCTTTTTTTGAATGGAAATTGATGGCCATCATCAAAGGTATGTCTTTCCTGTCGCTTTATTTACACACACCGACAAATTATAGACATTTCATATAAAACATTACATTAGAAGTATTCTTCATTCATTACTAATAAAGATTTCATAATGTCCTACCAGTCGAAAACGTGTAAATAAATAGAACTTGAGAGGAGCGCTATGCTGAGCGTTCATCGAATACGAATTTCTCTCTAGAAAGAAAATTAACCCCACCTTCTGATTTGAGGCTTTGAACCATTTATGTCTGTGTGAGTGTACGTCTAAATGTTTAATAAAATGTTTAAAGTTACATTTTCTGTGATAAAATTTCAACTCTTCCAAACCTTTAAATATGAAGATAGGTCGAATACAACAGAAGACATGAACGTAACATAAGAGCTGACTTTCCTACATAGCATGTATGACACTTACCGGAGAGAATATATTCAATGAATTAGGAAAAAAAAAAAAAACAATTGCTTATTATAACTTGAGCTGGATTAACCTCACTTGCATGACTGTTGATGGAGGAAAGAACATGAGTGGCATAAAGAAAGGCTTGATTGGACAAGAGAAGCATGTTTTTCTCATGTGTAAAGAGAAAAACATTCCACAGCAAATGATCCTGCACTGCGTTATTCACCAGCAAGTTTTGTGTGCTAAATATGTGGACATTAGCAGTGTACTGAATTCTGTGGTGAAGAAAGTGAATTTAATAAAGTCACATAAGCTCAACCATAGACTGTTTAGATATATGTTGAAAGATACAAACACAGAATCGCAAGATTTACCATATTACACAGCATTAAGATGGCTAAGTTGTCAGAAAATTAGGAACAAAGAATTGGAATTATGTGACACCCTGGAATTACTGTCTGATGAACAATGGGCATGGAAATTATGTGGCCTTTGCTGCAGACATAATTAGTCATTTTAATTTTTTGAACCTAAGACTACAAGGAGAGACAAATCTAACTTCTGGTCTATACAACTACATAGAGGTCTTCCGATCTAAACTTTTTTTGGATTTGGAACAAGTGTAGGCCAACAACTTGACGCACTTTCAGAAGTGTAATGTATTCATGGCAGAAGCAATAGCTGAGTTCCCCACTTCATTTCCATGCAATATCATCAAAGACCTCCAGCTGTAGTTTTAGGAGAGGTTTTTAACTTGGATTAAAAGGCAGAAGGGATTATGTTTCAAAACTCATTTGAAGCAGATGTGGCCAGTTGCCGAAATGAGCTGCAGTTGGAGGTCAATGAGTTGCAAGCAAATGACCTATTTAGGGACAAGTTCAAAGGAGGACTAGTGGGTTTTTACCAGGTTTTGCCCAAGGAAGACTTTCCTAATGTCAAAACTTTTGCATTAAGGTACCTTTCGAACAACATACTTGTGTGAACAAATATTTTTAAGAATAAATTACGTGAAGGCCAATTTGCTTGATGATAATCTCAGGTCACTGTTAATGTTAGGGATATCAAATGTTAGGGACCTAGAAAAGCCTGCTATTGTGGCATAAGAAAACAATTTCGCCATACCCCTTAATACAGGTGCTCATGTGTACAGTATGAATAGGTTATTGAATAATAACTGAATAAAATCATGTTAAATAAACAATGAAAAACAACATCCCTGTTTTGATTCTTTTTTATTTGGACTTCGAGCGTGTAGTCGCCCCCAAACCGTTGTTTGATAGTTAATGCGGCCCTCAGACTGAGAGATACTTGAATCATAATCATAATTGAGATACTTGAATCATAATCATAATTGAGATACTTGAATCATAATCATAATTGAGATACTTGAATCAGAAAATTAAAATTTGAATTGAATTAAGTTTTTGAAATTATAAGTACGTTCAGTGCATATAATGTTACGTTTATCAAAACTTTTTACAAACTTTAAAAGTTGTAAATGCAGTAAATTTTATGCAAGATGTACCTAAAGGTAAGTACACGACTTTTTTCTATTGTTAGGTCAGTACGCGACTTCTGAAGTACACCCATATAGATTTATGTCTATAAATGTGATTCTTGAAAATGGATACACTAGGAGCTTTTCCGATCTTCACAAATTGTAATATTTCTCTAGCTTCTTTCAAGCCTCTTTTAAATTGCATGAGTCTTGACAGAGAAGATATAATTACTTCGTCTTTTTTTCCTCGTTTAAGATTACTTAAATATTTTTGGTCCCATGGATATGGTCTTGCCTTCGACTTGACCAGGTGGAATAAGTCACAGAAACGCTCAGCTCACCAACTTTTGGTTCGTACTACAGACATATCTCCGTAATAATACTCTTCACTACCAAGGCAGACACCGAAAGTTCCCGGCAAATTCGATCGGCCATACAATCCGTTGTTTCCTCTTCAGATGTTCAGCCAATGGCGACAACTTCCCATATCTTCCTCAGACTTTGTGCTTCTCCGTATTTATAGCCGCTTCGGTTAGGTGTGACGTCATTAGGAAAATTCAGGAAAAGTCCGAAACTTTCACCCAAATCGATATACTAAGATTTAAGAATTTTTAGAATCACTGTTTTGTTTCTAAATGTTTTCCCTTGTTTCTTTCCAAGCATCCAAAATGCTTGTCAATTTTGTCACCAAGGTTCATAGCTTAAACCTTCCTTGACTGACCAGATGCAGTCTCTGTAAATGTCTCTTTTCCCGTATATAGATAATGATGCAGGAAAAAGTCATCGAATATTCGTAACAATACGATCTTTCCGTTGCTTTCAATTAGAAAAAAGAAATACTATTTAAATTTGACATAAAATAAGCTCATTTTTTCGTGTTGAAGGCGTCTCAGTTGCCTTAATTTATCTTCGTTGCAAGTGTATTGTTCCTTGTCAATTGCTACATAATGCATATGTTACAGTAATGTTTTATGAAAAGTAGTTTCGGTACATACTAATACCATTATTACAAATCGAGCGGATTGTTTTATCTTTTGTGTCACTGCAAAATTACCCCATTTTCCATTTTTCTGGGAATTACCGATAATGGGAAATATAGAGCGATTTTTCATTTAGTTCTATTACTACAAGGCTTCAATAAAAACATGCCAGATGCAAGGTCCCTAAAATAAATAAACAATCATTAATACTAAATAATAAAATTTTAAAATAAAAATCAATGCCCCCCCCCAGAATATTAAATTGCCAGACACGGAATATAACTGCATAAATTAATAAGCTTAAGCAAACTTATTATTTCTGAAAGCAGAATATTTATGTTAAGCACATCAAGTAAGACAGTGGAAGACTAATGGTGTGGGTAGGTGTTATTTTATTTGGCTAAAATATTAATATTCTCTGCTATTGATAGAGGTATTGATGCTTTAATTCAACATGATTAGCAATCGTTCATTGGCCGCGAATTCGACAGGATTGGAATAATTTATTGACTGTTTTGCTATTATCGCACTCAGAAGCAATACGAGGCTATTGGTGACAGACTACGTAATTTTGAATCTCAGTCAAGTGACGAGAGTACCTCCCTCTCCAAACTTTAACATCACGCTACCAGGAGGATTTGGAGTCTCGAGAGATTTATAGTGCATCAACCCTGCTTTACGGCGAGTCTTCAGTGGCCTCAGGACTTAAACCCATAAGTCGATGAAAGCAGCGCCTTGCGACCATGGCCACTAGGTTTCGGTGGTCGTATGATAAGATTGAAGGAAGCAGAGTTATCAAGTCGAAAGAGTTATTATATTTTTTTCGGAGTGATGGTGCCATTAGACGATGTAGGTAAGAGTAAGAGTAGTTGAAACAAACAGAACAGAGGTCCTAGAGGTCATGATCATATCTTTTCCCTATGATTGTCAAACGGTTCTCTAAATACCTGATTTATTATCATTCATGTGACAAAAATGTTAATCAGTGACTGCAAGGTCCATTGATAAACGATTCAGAAAATGGTATCTGAGTTAAAGGTGCCTATTGGCAGTGGCGTAAATGCTAGGATAGGGACATGGGAAGGACATCTGTCCTCGAGCGTTACATCCAGGGAGTACCAAATTCATGTAACGAAAAGTTAGAATGAAAGGTTTCCCCCATTATTAAATGCACTGAAACACATTCACATATTCAGTCCAACAGCATGAAGATATTTTTTCGTATGAATTTTGTCTTTCTGAATTCTTAACCCATATTAGTTCTATATATTCAACAGACAACAATGTATTCAATCCACTACTCTAACTAGCTTGAATACCACCCAGAATTGTTTTTGATATTATTAAACAGATTGAGTGAACTATTTTACGCAACCTTCATTTTCAGGTTATATTACATTCAATGTAAATTTTAATTTTTGCAATGTTATATTTGAATATTTTAAAGTGATTATATTTTCGAACTACCATTTTTGTCTTAATTATTTTGCTTCGCTCCATTTTTAAAAATGTAGTGAAACCTTGAAAATATACGCTTAAATGTTCTTTAAAAATTAAAATATTTAAAACTATTTGAAAATAAAAAATATGTTTTTTTCCCTTAAAATGCTGTTATTTTAAATATATCTTTAAAAAAAAAAATTCTTCTCCTTTCCCACTACATTTTTTTGCAAGCAGAACAGGGTGGGAAATCTTTATTTGCCCTTGGGTGCTGAAAATCCCATAGCTACTCTTCAGACAATTGGGCCAGCTACTTTTGCCGGGCTCATCTGAGTTGAAATTTCAGAGACTGGAAAGAAATTATTTTTAGTGATGAGACTTTCTTACGCTGTTGACTTACGAAAACGTTTCTGGAGATGTCTAAGACAGCTGTGGGATACTACTCTGATTGTCGCGTTCCAAGCAACCCGACAAATGGGCGCGTTTTCATTTGATACCATGTGTTTTAAAACAAAGCGGTAAGTCGATGATATTCTACAATCCTCCCTTTCCTTCGCATTTCTCGGGAAGTAACGTTGGGTTATTTGCGAACCTCCTCTTAATTAACATATGTGTTACTTTCCGATTTTACATTTAAATTTCCATCTCTTTTCCAATCAAACGAAACGTGATCAGGGCAAATTAGATTAAGTAAAGAAGTATAATGAATTGATTTATTGATTTAGAAGATAGTGATATACAAGCTAAATAGGCTAGAGTAAACTGTAAGAGACTTTTGAACATTCACAATTTGAGAAGCAGCTCCCTCGAAACGGGTGAGTTGGTAAGCTAGAACTTTACTGTTTAATTTTAAATTAAAGTTTAAGCGCGTTGAGGAAAAGCAAATGACACGTGAGTGCGTTAATTAAAATAATTATTAAGAAAGTGATTTAGTTATTTTCTGAAGTCTTTTCATTTAATTGTGAACTTGTAGTTGCATCAATATGACCTAAATTATTGGAGATGTCAATCGAAATGAATTCTGAAGGGGTGTTACAAGCATACTTTGGAATATAATTTTGCCTTACTGTAGAAGGATTTTCCTTCTACCGGTGGTCATATAGCTTTTGTGCTACTCCTACCGAGTTGACGTGATCTGGAAGTTTGGTAAATAGAGTGCTAGTTCCTGTGCTGTCTTCGTCATTTGATCAGGGCTGAAAATTATAAAATCTATCACTAAAGCTATGGCTGGAGTTGTTGTCTGGCAGCTGCCATATTGCAGCGGATGACGTCTTTAAAAGTTGTGTATATAAACCATATGGCGTGGATTCCTAAAAAGCGTCGAATGTAAAGAAAACACCTTACTGGTATGCATAGATAACGTATTGGTGATGTGATTCAGCTAAATATTACGAACACTAAATAATGGCACCGGTTCTTTAGGAAACCGTAGCTTTAGAGTACCATTGACACATCTAAGTCAGATGTCACTAACAACAAACATTTCTCCGGCCAACTAGATCGCAGATATATTCCCAGAAGGCCCAATTTGAGGGAAGTAAATGTTTTCAATTGTTCACGGATCTCGATCTAACACGACAATTGGAGAGAATTAGGCATGGAATTTCGAAGATGGGTATACGTTAACTTTATACGATTCTAAGCCAAGCTGGATAATATCTACATAAAAGTCAGGGATGGGCCAACATCTTACAGAAACTTGCATTTTTATAAGAAATTAATTCTTTGATGATTTATTACTCAGAAATTTACTTCTGGAATTTTACAAAATTTGGTGCAGTTGTTTTAACATTGTTTAACATTGTTTCGGAGGATCTGAAATGTTTAAAGATTATATATACCAGAATTACACAGTTTTGAAGTTAATATCGGATAGAAATATTTATGAAAACTTCATTTATCGTCGTTTCGATTTGATACCTAAGTTCAAATGCTCTGAATGTATTTAAAATCTTATTAAGGCTTTTAACACGAAACAATCCTTCACATATATAAGTAGAAAAATCAATATATCAAATATTTTTAAATTTTGAGTTTTTAGAAAATATGTTAATTTTTCAGCATTTTGATTTTAAAAAAAATTACCTTTTTCTTTATACTCGTTGAGAGAAGTTTTTAAGAGAAGATACAAGGTATTATTATTAAATAACGAAACTGACACTGTAACAGATGAGATACGCATGAGCCAAACGCCAACAACTGACAGTTGTTTAACGTGAAGTCTTCTCTTTCGAATATAGTGCTTCTCGTTTCTGCAAACAAATCCGTATACCCGTAGCTTTCGTACACATTAGAGTTATTTTTCTTTTGTTTCGCCGAAAAAAAAATTTGTGAGCAACGAATTGTTAAAATTCATATGAAACCTTTAAAAAATGCTACTGAACTTATAATTTATTGAAAGAAGTGTATGAAAATGAATGTTTAACACCTGCACTTGTTTTATGAATGGTTTAAGCATTTTCCAGACGACCGAGAAGATGCTGAAGATAATTCACGACCAGGTCACCCTCCCTCGTCAAAAACGGATGACAATATCGAAAAAAATCGGTAATCTGGCTCGATGTGACCGTCGGTTAAGTATTTGTGCGATTGCTGAGGCTGAAGGAACTGACAAAGAATCCAACGTCAAATTTTTTCACCAAGACAATGAGACGGCTCGTTCCACATTATCTATCAAGAGGTTGCTAGTCAAGTACAGCATCCCAATGATAGACCATCCACCTTATTTGCAGGATCTTGAGCCATATGACTTCTATCTGATTTCTAAGATGAAATCTGCATTAAGAGGAACAAGATTTGAGTCCGTTGAAGCTGAGAAATAGAAACAGCACGTGTCCTGAAGAAGCTGACAGAAGATTACTTTCAGTACTGTTTCGAACAATGGAAGATTAGCATGGAGCATTGTAGGTGTAGAGGATTGGTGTATATTGAAAGTGATAAATAAGTAAATATGTATGACATCAAAATAAAATGTTTTACATTGTCAGTCTCGTTATTTAATCGCCACACCTTATATTTATGTGTTTTTTAAAATTAAAATCTTTGCACGTGTAAGAAAAATAAAAATTTTCCTTTTTTTTTCTTTTCAAAAACTAGTTTTGAAAGTTGTCAAAATTATAATCACCCGCACTTATGAATATTAAGCGCCATCATTCAATCGTGTGGATGATTGAAATTAAATATGCGTAAGACATATACAATGATAATGAAACGATTTAAATTTCAAGGCTGTAGATTGCATCAATGGCTATCAGTTAGGTATCGAATGCTGCAATCAGGAATCAGGAGGTGAAACCTCCCTTAGTGCTTGAGTACATGACTGAGTAAGAATGGGGTATAGAAGCCAGGTATCATACATTCCTCAACTGATGTTCCAAATTTTCGATATTTTGTGGTGCTAGAAATCGATAGTCTATTATTTTTCAAGATCTGCTGACTAGATACATGGTGATCTTGCTGGCCTAGGAAGAATTTGTACAGGACGCTCCAGAAACATGTGAACCACTTGGAACTTGACATTGTCTTGTTTAGTAGAAATGTATGTGGAAAAATAAAAGAATGCCATCAACATATATTTTAGCTACATTACTGATTAAAATTGTTCAAAGTGCCAAAGAAACTTATAGTAACACTATTACACCAAGTGTAATGGTTATGTGTTTTTGCAAAGCAAAGTCTATTTGAGATTATCTATTATCTATTCAAAGTCTATTCTACCCGATTTCCTCAACACAAGCATGCATTAATATTCTGCTACAACGTCTTTAAAAAGGGACTCATCACTGAACAATATGTGATGTCAATTTAGTGGTTACCTTTTACAACATCAAAATTGCTGGGTTTGTAAACGAAAAGGGTTTAAAGCTTGATGTCTTGAAGAGCTATTGGAGAGTAACCTTGGACAAGTAGTGGAGGCATACCATAGGTAAAAGAAGTTGTAAGTCGTTGGATGATGGACAAGGGTGTCTTTGAAGTAATTTGGTCTGGAGCACAATCAAAAAATCTTGCCGTATATAGTTCAATGGAATTCCAAAGCCTTCGTTTCACCGACGTCTATTTTGCCATTATCATTGATATCAACAGTTTTGCACACCTGCGTCTGCAAGGGGCACTAGAAGTAGCTTATTGTCCCTTATTACAAGCTTACTTTAAATATTCTAAATTATTCGACTCTGTTCGAAGTCGTCGAGTTGACCAAAATACATATCTTCGAATATGTTGCAAAAATATTCTTAGTGGTTATCCAGAGAACTGAAACGGCTATCACGAGGAAAATTACAGCAGCATGCAATCATCGATTGTTTTAATGGGCGACATTTGTGCTGTATAATCACACCAATGACCAAAGTTAACGCTCATTAGCCACAAAGTTTTCATAAAAATAAATAAACTACATTTACAATCTTGGGATAAAAGCCTTTGTTCAGTAACCGGATCACTGTTTTCATCAGTGATCAGTTCTTTGCATTTTTACGGAAAAGATAACTTCCCATTTTTTTTATAAAGAAACTCGAAGACGTATTCTAATTTTTTGCAAATAAATGCGATCTCCGTAGCTTAATGGTCATGGTTGTGAGCTCATGTCCGGCGATGTTTCACTCGAGTCTTGATGTCGTTGACGACATGTCGTGTAGAGGGCTGATACATGTTGGGATGGTTGGAAGTTGATGCTTAGAAGAGTGGGGTGTCATCTCTAATATTGTCTTCATCTCTTGACCGCGTTTCAGAATTGCAAGGTTAATCTCCTATCACCCTCGTGTTGCTATTAAATGCAACATTTTTAAGCCATTAGGCATCAATTAGTTTGAAAATGATTTGAAAAGAATTCAGCATTTTTCAATGTCACTGTAGTTATCACATATTGTTATTGTAACATTCCCATAAGTTCTACTATAATTGTTTTCTTATTGTATAAATTCAAGTAAATTTTGCATCTTCAAACAGGATACATGATCATACAACAGAATTAGAAGCATGTATTCATTTGATTTTTCAAATTCCTTTGTTGAGTACTTTTTCTATAACGAAGAAATCGTTAAAAACACACTAAATACCACATAAAGAGTATAAATATAAAATAATCACCTGAAAAATAATCTGAATGTAAAAAAAAATGTAAAAATAAGGGTTAGTAATACTTTTAACTATAGTTTGATAATTAAATATTAATACCTTAGTTAAATTAAGGATAAGAAAATATAAGAAAACCCCGGAAAAATTAATATTCTTAAACACGATACAATTTCATTTTATTCAACTTACGCCTACTCGTGGATGTTCAGTTATTTGACACCGAGCCTCTCTCAGTATGTCTGTTGGTAGATTTTTCGAAATCGGGGCAGTTATACCGGGGATCGTCGTCCATACTGGAGGTCCGACATAACGGGCAGATCAAATCAGGAGCCAAACCGATACGATGGAAATGTGCTTGCAGGTAGTCGTGTCCCGTCGTTAGGAGGAAACGCGTGACAGCCTCAGCTCTCTCAAAGTGCAGTCGAATAAATGTCGAAAACGACAAGGTTGACACCATCTTTTGTCTTTACTCAAGTCTTTGAGTTTTTTTTCAGCGGTTTTAAACTGTTAGTGGTTGTAGTGATTTGATTGAATGCCGTTCTCTCTCGAGGGAAATCTCGATTTGATTGGACTTCCCACACCTCGCTATGACACCGAGTCTTTCATTTCCGGGTCTTCCATATGTCTAGGAACTCAGAGTAACTGCAGAACTCAAACAATGGTGATGAGCTCTGTCAGTTTGTAACGACACTGAATTGTTCGAGTGAATTTTGTGGGGTTGTTATTACTCAGGGCTAAAATGGTTACTTGGATGACGATGAAAAATACATTTTTTCCTGCAGGTAGATTATGAGTTAGTAATTGTTCAGCAGTTTTCTGAATGGCCCACACTCTTCCATTGTAATTGCTGGTGTTTTTTCTCATAGCTAGGAAGTTTTCAAAGCGATTGCAACGACACTCGGTAATTGTTTCCGTCACTTCAAATAAGTTAAAGCCGTCATAATAAGCGTGTTATCATTCATTTTACGGAAATAAATTTAGAGAGTGAATGATTTGAGTTATAAAGGATTAGCTTTTACTTGTTTAAATTTAAATTACGAACAATACGTTTGCTGACCAAGACTGATATAATTGTCGTAAAGTGCTGAAGGGATGTTCGGCATTCAAAAGAAATTTGGTACTTATTCGTTAGAGATTCTGCATGTATCAAAGGTGAAGTTCGCATTTTATTTGTAACTGCATGGCATAATGGAGATTGATTTAATTATTCTAATAGCATTGTTTTGTACAACATCGAATTTAGCTAAGTTGGTTTTGTTTGCTAGGACGATAACTTCAATGCTATATACCATCACCGGTCGAATAAATGTCTTATAAACTAATTTTAGAACAGCATATGTGATTCCCCATTTAAGTGCTGTAAGTCTTTTAAAAGGTTGACGCGTCTTTGGCCATTCTCAATTGTATTTTTGATGTGGTTGCTTCAGGACAATTTAATATCGAGGGTGATGTCAAAGTATTTGGGGACTTCATTGGAGAGCTCGCCTTTGCAGAATAAGTTAATTGGGGGAGTAATAGTTGACATGGTGGACAACAAAGCGACTTTCTTCTCGGCACCTACTTCCCATTTGTTCAAGTTTGCTCATTTTTCAAGGTGGAAAAGTACTGTGTCAAGAGTTTCTACAATGACTTTGATGTGATTGCAGGTGGCCCACATTACGATATCGTCAGTAAAGAGTAAACATAATATTCCCAATGATTTTTGAATAGCTACCTTGAGGTCATCGATCGTGATGTTAAATGAGAGGCAGCCTAGAACTGCACCCTGAGGCAGTCCTTGGAGTAGCTGTTTTTGGAAGAAATGTAGTAGTGGAATTTGTACCGAATGAGACGGTGACAAAGAATGCTTTGAATACATTTCAACATGTGGCCCTTCACCTCTAGTAGTTTTAATTTGTATATGAGCATCCGACATCAAATTTTGTCGTAAGCATTTTAAAATCATTTAAAATCAACAAGAACGCGGGTACAGACGACTGCTTACTGTGGAAACTATCTTTAAATTCCTGGAAAAATTTCTCGACCTGATCAATGTTGACCTATGTTTCCGAATTTCTGCCTGGAAATTACTTATTGCTTTCATTGACACAAGAATTTCCATGAGTTTACGTTCAATCATTTCAGCAACTTTACAGCAAATAGTTGTAAGGTAGAGGGTAAATAGTTACTTAGGCCAGTGATTCTCAACCTTGGGGCGAGACCCCCTAGGGGGCGCAAGAATATCCAAAGGAAAATATTATTTAAAAAATAATTAGCTGACTAGAAGGAAAGCCCGCATACACATAGAAAACAAAATGCATTTCGACATATTTAATAATTAACTTATTAAAGTAAAAAAACTTATAAATAAAAACTTACTTAATCAAAACATATCAAATTAAAAACAAATTTAATAATTATTAGTGACTTCCTTGGTCCTGTCTTGCAGAGCAAAGTTTTTCGAAGGAAGGCTTGATATTTGAAATAGCCACTCTCAGTTCTGTTTCTATATTTAGGTGAGATCTATATTTTGTCTTCAAAGAAGCCACAGCAGAAAATCCAGTTTCACAACGGTAGGAGGTTGAAAATGGTAATAGAATGCGAAATGCCCTTGTTTTTAGTGCAGAAAAATAATCCTCTATTCCTGACCAAAATTCAAATAGTGATTTATTACTAAATTGTCTTTTGGTTTCGCCGCTTGTCGTGAATTTTATGATTTTTTGCTTCCTCATCAATTGAGAGTCTTTCGGGAGTCTTATGAAATGGATCCCTAACCCACTCACAACTTGCTATCCGTTTGTCGTCAGCAAGAACATACTTTTTAAAATTCTTTGCCAGCATGGCTAAATAGTTTTCAATGGCTACAAAACTACTTTTACATGTTCTTCTTCAGCTTTGTAAATTTTAGTACAATCATTCACATTGGCAAACATTGTTAAGTTTCTTTGCTTTATATTTCTGTTCCACAATTCCAGTTTTCTACTAGAAGCATTAACTTTTTCACTCGTATCCAACATATGTGTATTTGCTCCTTGGAGTTGAAGATTCAAGTTATTTAATTTATCTCATATATCGACCAAGTAGCTCAATTTCATCACAAATAAAGCATCGCGAAAATTATCGGCTTCCGGTCTGTTTTCTTCTTCTAGGAAATTGGCGATTTCTTCTCTTAATTCATAAACACGTTGCAAGAATTTCTCACGTGATAACCATCTTGTCTCGCAATAAAATAGTAACCTTGAATGTATTGTACCCATGTCTTTACAAAGAGCGGAAAAGATTCTTGATTTCAGGGGTCTCATTTTGATATAATTTACTACGGTTACAACCGTATTTAACACAATATTCAGACCAGGACTCATTTCTTTGGAAGCCAAAACTTCTCTGTGGATCATACAATGTGTCCAGATACACTGAGGCGATTTTTGTTTTACAAGGGCTTGTATACTTTGAAATCTTCCGGACATTGAACGAGCACCATCGGAGCATATTCCGACGCAATTTTTCCATTCTATGTTTGCCTCGTTCATAAAAGCATTTAAAATAGCAAATAATGCGAGAGCTGTTGCTTTGAGTTCTATTGGTTTGCAGAAAAGCGAGTTCATCTACTACTAACATATTATCACAAAATCGAACATAGGCAATGAAATGAGCATCTTTATTACTATCTGTTGCTTCATCAAACTGTATCGAAAACAATATGTCATGCAACTTCAAGAAAAGCTGAAACTGTACATCTTCAGCTATATCACCAATTTGACCAGCAACAGTATCATTTGAAAGAGGTATGGACTGCAATTTTTTTGAAAAATTATCTCCAAACATAGTTTCTACAATCTCAATTGCTGCTGGCAAAATAAGCTCTTCACAAACGGTGTAAGGTTTTTTTTACATCTAGCTATTTTATATGAAACTTTGTACGATGCAATTAAAGCTTTTTTATTCACAGACAAAGTTTCTTTCAAAATAATTTTTGCTTTTCATATGATTTTAATTTTAATTCGAAGAATTCTCTGGGCTTGTTGACGTACTCACTGTGAAGCGTTTCCAAATGTCAAATGTCGTTTAAGTTTATTAGGTTTCCTGCTGTCTGCGGCCAACATTTTTGAGCAAATGATACACGGAAGCCTTTCTTCTTCATTTACTTCAGTACTAGTAAATGACAAATTTAAGTACTCTTGAGAATATTTTCTTGATTTTATTTTCGGAACCACGCTCGTCTGTGTACTTATTGATGCTTGACTATCGTCTAATGTTTGCTTACGCCCGCTTAAAAAATTATCCATGAGCCTTCATAAATCTGCTACTTTGAATATTTAACATGGTGAATTGCAATTAACACGAAAGGTGTTAATTGCAATATGGTTATTGCAATTATTATATTTCGGCTATTTTGATCTTGTAATATTTATCTGTAAATTATTTGCTGAAATAAAATTTTTTAAATTTTTCCCGCTTCTATTCGCTTCATCTGTTTACCGCCCGCTTGGCAAAATGCCAGATGTGGTTTCTCGCCAACGTTGGCGCTTTTACTCTTGTTTTGGCAGTTAGTTAAAAATAATTTAAAAACAGAAATCAAAATATTCAAAATATATTATAGTTGCATACATTTTATTGTATGAGGGGGAGGGATCAAAATTATGATTGAAAACTAGAAATAATGAAAACGCGAATAATGAATAGTTGAGAAACGCTGACTTAGGCTGTTGTCTAGTTTTTCTCTTTTTAATACTGAAGTAATTTCAGCTTTTAGTCATTGCTGGAGCATCTTTTTCTTCCAAATCAAGTTCATTAATTTTATAATAGTGCCACCAGCCACGGAGCCAAGGTGTCTTACAAAATACGGGTTTATATAATCGAGACCCGCGGATTTCCCACTATGTAGAAAAGTTATGCCAAGATTAAGCTCGTTTGAAGAAACTTTTGACAAAAGAGGTATTCTTGATCATTTTGGCACTAAGCGGCTACTTTCTCTCTCTTTTATAGCAATTCGTTTTCTTTCCTCCAACGTAACAAGAAGTTTGTGGAAAGTTGCATAATATTTGAATATGTTCTTGGCCACTTGAAGAGGGCTGGACTGTAGTTTGCCATTTACAGTAATTGATTTTCATTGGCGACTGGAATTTTCGTTGGTTAGGTTAGACAAAATTTATGGGCCTTAAGACCATCCTATCTAAATTCAGATTTAGCTACAAATGATATAAAAGATGTTTTTTTAATTGATTTTTGAAAATAATCTGTGTGTAATAACAATTCTATAAAAATACGACTACTATTATGGACCATTTCGTAATATGATATAAAAGGGCTTAAAAATAACTATAAACCTACAAAAATTTATACATTAATACTTAAAGTGAGAAATAAGAATCAAATTATATGTGATAGAGCACACAATCTTGACCCTACATCAGGGGACTTTGATCTGTTTAAAGTTTCCATAACTGTTTGGGGAAACAAATACTATAAACTGATGCATCTAATCCGCAATGACATTAATGTAGTCCACAATTTTCACCGGAACAAGGCCGAATTGACTATATGAGCATCCACATAAGCATTATTCAGCCTCTACCAATCTGAGTTTTACTTAACATTTCATATATCCAGCCACTCTTCACCTGACAATCGATGAATTCTGATCCTGACATCGATATGATGAAAGAGGGATTAAAATTTATCTAACCAGGCACCGTATTTCCAAATTTTCAAGGATCCCCTGCTGACGTACTCACTGCAAATGTAAAGCATAATGACGTGGTGTCAACAATGGAATCTTCTCGGGTCTGTAACATCGGAGTCCCCTATCTAACAGCGTCTGCTAAGTTGAGCTGCGAAACATATGCCTTGCATTAAAATCTATGGTCAACAGGGCAAGGGAATGGCACCGATTATATTTTACAAAATGTGACAACATTCGGAGTCATCCGTTTTTGATGAGGTAAAGACGGCCAATACCTTTACGCTTACTGCTTATTTCACAACGTCAGTAATTCATGTTTCATAGATTCTACAGGCAGCAACACGCAAACAGCTAGCCTACTGAGCAGTTTGCGAAATACGCCTTCCTAATAGCTAGGCCATGACGATCTGAGCTTTGCCAAACTCTTTTAAATCTCGATCCATACGCATGATCAAAGCTCGAATTTATAGTTGTCCTCTCTTGCCTTTTTTTTTGTGCCTTTCAGCGTTTACCACTTTCTCTTCACATTAGCAGCCTGCTTCCATTATAGGTAATCATAATATTTGGCTATTTAGGATATATAGAACTGCTATTTTATAACTTTTTCAGTAAAATATAATAATTTTATTTGTGTAAAAAGAATCTTAAATTTTATAGGACCATCCCTAATAATCGTAATACCTTTTTATAGGCCAGAAATTAAAGAAATAAGATATTAACTGAGGAGAACAATGATCTTTATAGGTTGATTCCCTCGAATTTTTTAATGCGCACAGAAAAACCGTGAAGCATTTGAAAAGACATTCAATAACACAGATCATCTGTTTAAAATTCTCAAGCTTTGATAAAGTAATAAAACGTTTTTCGTTAGTAAAAATTACAAGTGATTATTGAAAATATCTTGAGAGAGATTAAAATTAGGTGTTGGTTTTTAAAAAATAATAATAATGGTTCATTTGAGATATAATTCTTTCAAATATCAAGCAAATAAATTATCTGTAGATAAAAAAAAAGAATTAGTTTTTCCTGAAATGACAGATGGCTCCTTTTAATATATCAGAGACTGAATACTATCAGATTAAATGTAACCTTAAATTCAAAAAATTATCTTACAGAAAGGATGTAAAATATTTTAATATTTCTTTTTGACAATTCAAAGAAAAACAATTTCTGTGAGCATTTAATATATAACGGTATTTTTAATTTAATAATTTTCGAACGATAAGGAAAACTGACTGTTATTTTTTAATGACTCTCAGCTAACTGAATGATGAAAACAAAGTCTTTGCACAGTTCATCAACCTCAGCGTGCAACAACATTTACACAATTTTTATAGCTTAAAAAGCAGAGCAGAAAACTTCATTTTAATACCATGGATAATAAAAAGGCACTTACCATAAAATACTTACCCTCAGGCAATTGGATTCTTCGAAAACTTTTTCTACTTCTGAGTTCTTTTCTAAATTTGAGAATTCTATTTAATTCCAGAGATTCAATAGTCAAGAAATGCACACACACACACAAATGAAAAGGAACTGTAGCTTTATTAATTTGATCGCGGTATCTACAATTCAATGTAAAGGTTCTATGTATGTCGTGCAAGAAAAGGAGAACAGCATTTTTTTTTTAATATTTTAAATTTCCATGCACACAAAACGAAAAAAGAAAATATTCATATGTAAGAATCTAGAAAAATTGGATTTAATAAACTTGTTTATCACATGCTCACAAGATAAATAAACATTCGGTGGATAAAATAAATGGTAAACCTTTTGCACATCTATAGTTTTTCAAACAAAGGTTTTTCATCTCATTTTGGACGGTTATTTGTAATAAAATCAACCAGTCAAAGGCCAGGCATGAGAGCCATAACGGCTTCATTCGCCTTAACACTGAAGGACAGAGAAACAGGTCTTATATAAAATAACAACAACAAAGAAAACGAGGGCTAGATGTAGTACAATTTTCTTTTTTAATCAGTACTGTGTATCTGTCACAAGTAATGCTTCCGCCTCTAAGTCTGTACCTGCCTATTGTCATAGAAACCAGATGCATCCCATTCACATACAGAGAAGTGATTGAAAAACTGCATTCACACTGGCTCACTCAATGACAAATTGGCGATATATTTTTTTGCGATTTTCACTTCCAATACAATATTCCTTACGATTTCGGTACACATCGACCCTGAAAAATCAAAAAATTTTCCATCTCTAACAGGCCGTTAAGCATACCAATGCGAATACAGTTCTTCATTTAGCCGAAATTATATAGGAATAATCTCGTTTTCATAGAAAGAAACAGATGTAGATTTAGTGACGGAAGCAGTTCTCATAGTACAGGAACAGTAATCTTCCATTAGTATTAGTTGTTTTTTTACATTTGCACTGTTATCATTATATTCTTACGTTGTGATAGGGAATGCAGCTTCGCCATAACAGGACCAACCATGTATTAATATAAGTAACAAGTATCTACAAGTAATCTATAAGTAACGAATGGAAGCACCTTACTTGCTAATAATCAGCTAGTTAAAATTTACCTCAGGATCGTATCTGGAATGTATGTGAATTTGAACAGTCATCCATTGTACTAAATTGACGAGCATAATTTTTTTTGTCAGATTTAGATAAATATTTTTATCTTTTGGTATTCCCATTTTTTTTAAATAAGCATATCTGAAATTTTAATCATTAATATACTTCAGTTTGTGATTGCATAAAATTTTCTAACAGTTCATTTAAGCAAATTACCATTCCTATTTGTTGGAAAAGTATCCGAGAAAGCTTTGTACACATACAGCTAACTATCAAGTATAGCAACGGTACTTTAAATGTAACCCATTTGATACCATTTTTCTTGATATTTAAGGCATTCTTTAGAATATTCCATCAAAACAACTTTTTCGTTCGTTTCCCAAACAGTATGTCGTATGCAAACTGGTCAACAACAGTAAGTTAGTTTATCTGCATCCCTGCAGTTTATGCTACACTGAGCTACCGAAAGTTTTGCCATTTTACTAACAGCAAAAATATAACAGCCATTTTACTAATAGCTCTTCATTTTACTCTTCAGTGAAACACTGATTTTTTTTCTTCATCAGTCCTAAACACATAACTTATCTCTTTCTTCCTCTTTCGCTTTGATATGAGGTACAAAAACACAGCACATTATCCAAAAATTAGTTCCTCTAAAAGAATTCGACAGTTCTACAATTCTTACTGGATACTCTCACCATCAACTGATGAGTAAACTTTTTACAACACAACCTTTTTCAAACATGTACAGCTTTTTGTCTTTATATAGCCAGGCTTCCATTCACACTTGTACAAGTGTAACGATAAAAATCAATCTGTTTATGAAGTTGCGCTTCAAAATAGTTTATTTAAACAGCTACGGAATTATATCAATTATATACAAATTTTTTTTTAGTATTTTAAAAATGATTCTTGGTAATATATCAAACAGAGGTATGCTAACACTAAATTCCATGAAAATCGCTTAGCACCCATTATACGCTACAGCGTTTCGTTTTTGAATGCAGTGTACCGATCATTTAAACTTAGTCTGAATACCAATGTGTAAATGATTTGAGAGCCAGGTTTCAAGAGTTCTAAGCCTAAGCCTAACCAGAATTTTTTTTTAAACACGAATTATAATATTTTACTATTTTTCCTTTGAAGCGTAATTTGAATCTTAAATGTATATCAGAGATCATACAGAGACCTGTAAAGAGATCTCATTATAGACCTGTTAAGAATAAATGCATATAAAAAATTAAAATGAAAAACAAGTGTCATTTCTTTAATGGAATCCTACCTAAATATGAAGCTGAAATGAATTTTCTAGATGTGAGAATATTGACAATTTTGTTGAAATCAAGAAAGTATTTTACGGGGACAAAACGTGGAGTGGATTGCAAGAAATTGAAAAATTCTTTGAAAAGAGCGAGACAAAAAAAAGTTAAATGATATCAAGATCTTTCCTTTTTGATGTGAAGTTTTCCCAATTATTATATTAAAAATGATGTATTTGTTTTATCAGTCTGCCCCAAAAGTGAGCTGTATTCAAAGTTTTTAAAAAATCCTATATTTTTCTGACGCCGAATACAATCAAAATTCGATGCAAAGAACAGTTATACATTAAAAAAAAAGGATTCAAAGAAATCTTTGTGTGTAATTTAGGCTGTATAGATTTTTTTATTTGTCAAGATTATATAATACAAAATAGTTAAGTTCAGATGATTATAATAACAGAGATAAATATTACTAGGTTTAGTGGCAGTTCTTCCGAAAAATGGTATAACCATTTACAATAAGCATCATAGCAATAAAGCAGAATTGGAGGAAAACTATTGAGATAATAATTATTATATATTTAAATGATTTCAAATACAATTATTAATCATATCAATAAAACTCATATCTTAAAACTTAGGAAATTCAGAAAGAAAGAATAGAATGGAGAATTCTGAAATTCAAATATTTTAAGTCAGAAGGAAAATCAAATTTACGAAGGCACAAAATGTTTTCCTAAAATTATCATGTCTTCATAACTAAAACGGATTAGAGTTAAAAAAATTTCCGCCTTGGATTACAAATAGTTCTACAGATAGCTCATAAATAATTGCATCGAATGCGTTTGTCAAAATTAATCTCTTAATCCTAAAATGCTCCAAAAATCAAAAGGAAAGGGCATCTTCTTTTTCCTTTCCCCCCCTCATTCATACCACAAGCAACAAAAGTGGTTTCTCTTATGAATTATATTTGGTAGATTGTATTCATTGTCTTGCTGAAATTTAAACTGATATTATATTGAACGAAATCTGGCTCGCAAATCTTTTAAGAACATTTCACACATTGCGATGGCCCTCAGTCAACAAACAGCAAACACCTCAAGATTTTGAGCTAGAGCCCTTCCATTTCCTTTAACCCACTCAACATTACACAGATTCATTAGCGGATAAAGAAAATAGGCTTCTATCAGATTGATATTCATTTTCTCGTAAGAAACTCATGCACGCGAGCCTCAGTCGCGCTTGACAGCCAAGTTCTCTTTGTTTTCGTCTTCGGAACATACATAGTTGGTCATCTGTTTCGTAGCGAATCCTTGCTGCTTCAGGTCTGAGAGCATTCGACTGTGGCACTAGTTTATGTAATCAGTTAATATATATTTGTAGTAGCTGTCGCAGCTAGGTTTAGAAGAAAAAGAAGTTCGGAAAGATTTAAGTTCAGCTCGGGAACTTGAGCCGAGCTATGTACTAGATCCTAGATGTAAATTTATTCTACATCTACTCGAGGTTTTAATATTGGCTTGAATTGAGCTACCTTGAAAGGATTCTCCTGCATCCGAATATCGACGTTAGAAAAGGGGAGGGGGAGAGAAAGATAAAGGAATTTGTCGTAAAAAATTCCACGAACAATAGCTTGCACTTGCTGTTGCCAGGTTTCAAAAATGCCTAGCTTGTATTGTGTATTTTTGTTTAGAGCCGAGTTATTGATTGGAGATCTCGAGTTTCATATCTTGTCTAACAATTTTTTTTCTTCGTCTTTGTTGTATCAGGATACGAGAAAAACACTTCGGGTTGTGTAAACGGAATGTTCTGAATATTTTTAAAAATGCCTTAAATATTCATTTTATAGCAAATATTGCAGTAAACTTGCAACGCTTAGGAAGTATCAATTTATTCTTTGTTTTCAAAAACTTTTGCAAAGTACCCTGGTTTTTAAAATATCGAATTATATTTCAAGAATTAAATGTTACAGGATAGCTGCTGTTTTTTGAAAATATTAGCTTTTTATTCATTATTCTTTCTTAGATTACAATAATTTTATAAATTATAAAATTGAAAACTGAATAATCATAAGGAAATTTTACATAAAGTGTAATTTTTATATTCGTATTAATCACTTGGTAAAACTTTATACCCAATAGGAACATACGGAACTAATATCTTTGTATGGGAATGTTATTTTTAGCGAATAAAATTGCTTATCCATTATGGCCAAGTATAAAATCAAGTATATAAACAAATACCTTTAAAAAATAAATATTAGTTGCATAAGTTTCCATATTGCCGCATGGTTTTTTCCAGCTTAGAATTTTCAGCTCGAAACTGACTATACGATTTAGGCTTAATACGTAGCCTTATAATACAGAAGAGCGAGAAAGATGTGTTTCATAATTTAATAGATTTAGGCTTAATTTGTTCTCAAATGCACAAAATAATGTGAGGGATGAGTATTTTAATTCTTTTGTAAATTAGGCTAAATTAATTAATTCTCTCATACACAGAAAGAAGTGAGAGGAAAGTGTTCTGTTTTTAATTCATTTTGAACAACACTAGCTGCAATTGATGTTCCTGAATTACTTTAAACACCTTTAAAACAATGCTGGAATGTTAGTAAATCAGAAATATGTTTTAAATCCGTTTTTTTTTTCGTAGGTAAATTTTAATTGAATCCTGGCACGCCTGCAACAGATCACGTGACAACAGCAGGTGCAAGGGAAGATTATTATTCTTTTTGCTTTGGATCTGAATTATCGATAAAAAAAATGAAGTACTTACTGAACTGGTCAGAAACTGATAAGTGCGTTTAACGCCATAATGTAGCAGATCCGTTTGACCTACGAAATGTGCGTTCCTGTTAAAGTACTTCAGGCCTTACTGGTAAATACCAAAGCATTATTTTACACCTTTAAAAGAATGTGTACTGTACATGCTGATAATAATGCTTGAGTATTGAATTTCATGAAACACAAAGAATAAAGTAACATTTGAAGTTAAGTACTTAAATATACAATAGACAGTTCCGAACGGTAAAAAATTCATTGTGACAGTCAATAACATTAACTAGAATACAGAATATTTTTTTAATATCGACACATAATATCTAAACAACTCTTTAGAACATTGTTATCACTTCAAACATTGCTACAATCATATACAGCAGTCTACCCGAGAGAACCAGCAACCATACCTGAACGAAAAGCGTCCACGGTAAATTGTCAATTTCTAGGGCAAACACATTCCATGTTGCCACCACTCCTTGGAAAAAATGAACATGAAATTCATTTCGAATAAATTGATCAATTTTAAAAATAACATTTTTCATGTACAACATCAAATATATATATATATGTATCTTTAATACGATAAAATATAACCAATATTTGTCCATATTCCAATAATACATTGTATTTTTTAAACATATTATCAGCAATTTAAATAACAAATACATTCATATTATAACTCTATTTTGTAGGAACCAAAAGTAAATTTACCAGTAATAAATGTGGAACATATATGTAATAGCTTTGAAATTTAATTACAATGAGAAATATCTAGCACTAAGAACAGTCTAGAAGAATTTTGAAATACGTTAGGAATTTTTAAATTACTTTTTATTTGATAGTAAGAGTCAATTTATTAAATAAGAAATGTATGTATATGTACATTTAATGACCTCATAATAAATTACTAAATCTTTATGGGCTTATATTCAATAGTATAGAGTTTTATAAAACCTGGAACTATTTGTCTTAACATATTTTTCTACTTTTCCTTACAAGCAAGCGATTTCATTGAAACCAGAGAATGAATTCTCGTACACTATTTACCCCTGATAAAGTTGATCTACAATAAATGGCAACAGCTTTGTCTTTCCTAGAATCTAAATATTAACGAACAATTTTTATAAAACATCTGCTTTCTGATTCCGTTGATTTGTTTATTTATTTTAAAGGGATTTCGATATTATTACATATGTTCGTACTGCTGTCACATACATTAATTTTTTTTTTATATTTATTAATCGTAATGCACTATATAAAATGCATAACAAGAAAAAGTTAAATCTGTACATAAAAACATTGAAACAACGAACTCTATAAAGTCCTTTAAATTCGTTTTAAAAATAAAATAACGTTCATTTTGACAATCTATTTATTAAACCATTTCTTGCACATCAGATTCTGAAAGACTAGTGGCATCAAGCAACCAATATCTTCGATCAAATAAGAGCACTTTTTTGTTTAATATATAATTTGTTTTTCAAAGCAACCATTTTGAAAAATATTTTTTTCTTAGTTGAAAACTTGAGAGGGAAGTCAACAACAACAAACGACATACAACAATGTTTTTTTTTGTCCCATTTTGTACCAGCATTTGGTCGTATAATCATTGACTTCTAAATTTAATTTTTTCACGAAATAAAAAAAAAACTTCAAAAAAAAATTCGCAAACAAATCCACACTTGCAACGAAGATCGTTTTAAGTCATTTCTAAGAGTTACCTGAAACAGGGACCTTCAAGATTCATTTCTTAGCAGAGGGTCATTATAGAATTCGAAAAATTGTTCTAAAATGTTACTTGGGTAGGTTGAAGAGAAATAGGACAATATTACGTAACGTATTATTATTAATTTTTTGTAATATCTTTCTTAATTTTTTTTGGAATTGGATTTGAATATGATAAAAATCTAACTTCTTAAAGGAATCCTATGTTTACATATGCATTTAGATAGATATATTATCATACAGAATTAGTCTTTTTCTTAAAAAGGAGTCTTAAGTGAATGATTGGTTGTTAAATTTTCCTAGGTTTGACCATATCATTCAACAGTTCTTACAATTTTAAACGGTCAGTAATGCAGATCAATTAGGATATAATTGTAATTGTAATTATTTAACTTTGCCTCAATGGAACCTACGTATGAGATTAATTCATAGATGTTATCAATAAGGACTTAATACTACAGAAACATCGGTATGAATAACTAGTGTTAAGTAAAATGGAAGGCATACGATATTCTGCATACATGGTTTCGGGAAAGGCAACCACTGGCTTTTTTTTATTTAAATTCATTTAAACATCGGGACGCCATCTTGGGTGGCTAGAGGCGTCCTGAAGCGATAGAATCGCGACAGAAAAATCAATAAATAAACACAGAGAGAAGAAAAAAAATTAATAAATACAATGAATGATTTGAAGTCATTGTCACGTGACGTTCTAAGGAATTTTGGGACATCTCATTCATGGTGAATAGAATAAAAATATCAATGAAAAATAATCACTTCTATCTGCTATTTGGAAAAAACTCACCATGACTTCATCATCAACAACAACAATGAATGACAAACAAAGAAAAAAATAGGTACATAAAGATCAAACACAAAATGAATAAGGTAAATATTGCCTTATGCAGAACACACCATCACAGTTCATTAATAAAAAGGTAAATATAATCAAGTTTTTTTAATATTTAATAATTGAGACGTTTATCGATTGATTCAGTTGATGTAGTAAAAAGGAAAAATACTGTAGTTTTGAAGAGGGGCTCTTGTTGGCCTAACTTCAAATGAACATCCGATTTCAACAGTCTTTATATATCGTTGGCTTCTTCCAAACAGCGATGGATGAGAATTTTGGGCGAAAAAACTTGGCTTCTCCATTTTCTTGGCGAGGGTCTGCTTCATTGTCTTTTATCAATTAATAGAATTAATTTATTAAACTTGAAAGACCTTTGGTTCACAACTTCTCTGTATCCAGTCAGGGAAACCAATATGGTTTTTTGTAACTGGAAGCTGAGGTCAAGAGTTAAGGATCATAACAGACACACATATATATACAGACATGTAACACAAAATGTAAAATTCATGCAAGTGACGAGATAATGCGTTTAAAAGAAATCTTTACAGTTTCAATACAAATTTTAGGTCAAGAGAGATTTTTAGATTGAATCATTTTCGCCAAATCGTTTTTTTAGTTACTGTTATCAAAACTAGTGAATTACTCAATTCTTCAGAATTATAATTAGCAGCACTAGACTTGTGACCTTACCCTGGGTGAAACAGATTAGACACACGATTCTTAAGGGCCTACTATATAAAAACCAAACAGAATAAACATATATTCAACTAAATGACTCATAGTGATTGATCTGCATGAGTATACATAAATATACATACCAGGATAAGCAAATTAACTATATAGACTCACATTGGTTGAGCTGTTTCAGTCAATATAAAATGATTTATATAGGATCGATCTGAAATATCCACATAAAACCCCATGGGCTGATTTATATAGGTCTACATAGAATTTTTAATGAGCAAGTATGTGCAAACTATACAGAACCATCATATACTGTGGTTTAGAATATATTAATCTTTACAAAATACCATACGAAACATAACAGACTATACCTATAGATTCTGTATAGAATGGTCATATATTTTCAATAACTTAAGCAAATATGGGTTAATCTCTATAGATTCACAAATTGGATCATTCTGCGGAATCCGTAAGAAATCTAAATAGAATGTTATAAATTTTATAATCCGTTTGCATAGGATCACAAAGATTTCTTTTAGACGCCAGAAACATAAGTAATAAATTAGATATTTTAATAAGAACACATATGATGTATGAACAAATATATAAATGAAAGAAAATAGACTTTTAAAATAACTGTATTTTTAATTACTATGTTTATCAATGTACTATATTATACCAATGTACTATATTATTTTTACCAGGATTTTGTGATTCAATATGAAATCAATAACTCTTAAAATTGATAGATTTCTAATATAGTTTCTACTCAATAGAAAATAGATATATATTCTATGCAAAAACTAATAATATTTCGGAAAATACAACTATTTATATGCACCACAGCTTTACATAAACAGTGATGAAAAACAAAAAGATTCAATTCAAACAAGTAAAAATCCAATTTTACTTCATTAAATTCTTTAAATTTAAATTCATTTAAATATTTTGGTGGTGATGATCAATTGTTATTTATGAAAGGAAGATATAGAAGTATCTGGGTATGTACGTGGGTGGTTAAAAATACTTTTGTTAGGAATGAGTAAGTAGAATGAGTTATATTGATTGATTGTTAATTAACGTTGTATTTAGAAGCAACATGAGGCTGTTGGCAACGTTCGAAATTTGGAGCCTCGGTCAAGTGACAACGACGACACCTGCTCTGGCACTTTTCTCTCCAAACTTCCACACCACGCCAATGGTAGGACTTGAGACCTCGATAGATTTAACGGATATCATTCCCGCTACATAGCGGGTCTTCGATGGCATCTCAGCTCGAATACATGGCTCGAAAGAAACAATGCAAGCCGCGTGTTTGCAACCATGATCGCAAGAGTACCGAGGCCATGAGAATGAGATAACTTACTGTAGTATTGTCCATTGATCATTTTCTCTTTTTCTAAGAAGTCCTTGAGTATGACGCTCTTCGCATCTTTACTTGTTGCCAATACTTACACGGTCGATGAGACCGTCTTCGTCTTTTTTGGAGCAGATTCACTGGAAGCAAACCATTGTTTTGATCGTTGTTTGGTTTTCGATGTATAATGACACATCCCGTTTCTTTGGATTCTGGGTGACTCAATTTTTTTGAAATGAACGAGAGGTCAAAATTGCATAATCGGTAACGAAATTGGACGTAAATATCGACTGTGTAAGCCTCATACGACATCCACACAAATAATTACCAAAAAAGAGTGGAAAAAACTAATGGAAATTTTTACTTCAGCAAATATTTTGAAAGTTTGATGAACATACCGACCATTAATATAAATTGGAATTGGACAAAAAACGGGGAAGAGATTCTTGGCGTCAGTCCGGATATTTAATAGAATGATAATCACCTCTGTCCTTTTACTTGAATTCAATTTATTGAATGATGCAGTTAGTGGTACTTGAAATAGTAGAATAAATGATCTAAAAAGTACTCTTATTAGGAATGAGGAAGTAGAATGAGGTATATTGATTAATTGATTGTTAGTTAACGTCGCATTTAAAATCAACATGCAGGCTATTGGCTTGCATTCAGTTAATTAGCGTAAAATACACCTCCAAAAAATCTCTGGAATATACTCCAAATCGATTCTGGATCCATTATCACCTTTAGATAATTTTTATAGAAAGCAGTGTCGAATAAAAAGATGTTCAGAGCTTTTTTTGCATAGGATGAAATAGTTTCATATTTATAAATCTGAGGAAAAATGTACATATTAAAATACATAATAGCCTTTGTAATTCCATATACCTCATAAATCAATCAATCAATGATAAATCCAGATCACACTGACGATGGCATTTCGAAACAAAATGACGACAATTCGACCTGACAGCAATCAAATTTTGATGGCTCATGGCTGCCTAAGAGAAACTGAACTATGAATCAGGGTCAAATTTATTTTGCACCGTTCAATAGATGACAGCACACAGTGATAACACCAACATGCCGTAGCAACGCCCTCTGTCATCAAAACAGGTATTTTTTGAGTCATTTTGTTCTTGAAAATTCTCTCAATGAAACTGAACCACAATTAAGTCACACAAAGAAAACACAGTTAAAATTCCTCAACAATCTACGAGCAACAATTAAAGAATCGTTGGAAGATTTTCAACCTTACTTACAAAAAAGTAAATAAGAAACATTTGGAATAGAATCAAGAATGCTTTTCATCACAAAAAATTATATTTTAAGTTACATTGAAACTTTAAATTTCTTAATAAATTATTTATATTTATTAATATTTTTAGAATTATTATTATACTGAATATTTCATTGAAAGAGGAAAAAAGATAAGATTAAAAATACTAATTTTAATGTTACTGCTTATTAATTTAAAAATATCAAATTATCAAGAAAATTTTACAATTTTATTTTATATAACTAAGATAAAATAACTTTACTATCATAGTGTAATAGTAGAAATCGTAACATTAATAGCAAAAATATTTATAATTGAAAAAGAATTATATTAAAATTAACAATAAAAATCTGAATAACTGCATTTAATTCCTTAAGATTAATGTAATAAAAACAATACAAAGTTGATCTCTTCAACACATGTTAAAAATGTTTCAGGTTCTGCAGCGTTCAATTAGTTGTTTTTAAAATCATAAGGATCAGTTCATGCGTTGAAAATAAAAGAGTACAATCCAGTTGGGCTTTTGTTAGCTTTCAACACCCACGGAAACAATAAGTATATTTAAATACATAATTCTTAAATAAAAAAAATATATTTGTTATTAAAAATACATTTGTTAACACACTTCTCGCAGATTTTTAACGTATGTATGAGATCTATTCTTGTTTTTAATCACACCATTTTTATGATTTTACTTTGTTCTTTCCATTCTATTTTTCCAGCAAGCCCGCGCTCATTTTCCAGATGGATTACAAATGGATTACGGAATGAAAGGAACTGCATCCTCTAAATTTTTTATATAAAAGATTCCTATCTAAAATAGCCGGACGAAAGATTAAAGGTGATATAGATTCATAATGTTAAAACCACGTGTAGGAACAATATCTAAAATAGCCGGACGAAAGATTAAAAGCGATATAGATTCATAATGTTAAAACCACGTGTAGGAACAATATAATAATCGATTACGCTGACACTGGAATATCGAGTATTTATTTGGGTTTAGTCATCGATTAAACAGTACCCTATTTCTTCACTTATATTTAGTTTTCTTCTATTTCTCTCAGTAAGGAAGGCCCGAATAAAAGTGGGATACGGTGCTAAGTTAACCTGAGGGACCTTGAAGTAAATTTCGTACGATGAAATTATTTATTTCATTTTATGCGTGGGCAATTTAGTAAATTATGCAAATGGAAATAGTAAGAATGCATGATAATGATATATGGTTGAGTTATTTAAATAAAATTAAAATTTCTATCATACAAAATTTGTTAGTATATTAAATAACAAAAATAATTGCTTCATAAATTTATAAAATACCATTTAATATGCGAATTAATATAATAAGTTTACAATATATTATATTTTTGTTTCCTTTTACTTGTTTTGAAGTAAATTCAACGATAAATATTGTCACTATTAAGTTTTTTGGTTAATTTGGATTCGATAGATAAAATATTTGAGCAGGTTAATAGTTTTTGACTAATATTAGATTTCAAATAATTTCTTTTTTATTTTCAGTCTTGAGAACGATATGTCGGCAGATACAACTGTTATTAGTAATATTAATATAACTTTTAGAACAATAAGAAAATTTAGATACAATTTCAGATAATAATTTTTAAATAAATATCGTAATATTTGTAATATTGTGATCCTGGGAGAGGAGGGAGAGGCAAAACTCGGCGACAAATTTGATTTCATTAAATACGGAAACACAATAAATTTTTTTCTTAAAGGTCGCATTGTATATCCGGATTAAAAAGAAAAAAGAAAAGAAAAAGAAGGCATTTTGAAAAATCGGTCAGTGGCTTTTACAAAATTTTCTCTACAACTCAGAGCAAAGGAAAATAAAATTTCTCCCTCCACCTTCATCTCTAAGTTTTATAAATCTAATTAAAGTAGAATACTAGTTTTTAAAACAATTTTCTAACAGATATTCAAATAATTTACTTTTTGCATTAAGGGAAATGCATAACAAATACTATGTTAAAAAAAACACAGAAATAACAGCCATGACTCTATATATAATTAATGATTTTAAAGGGTTTTCCCTACAATAATGCAGAACAAAGGAACATAAATATCAAATATTTCCCTTCTTTATGTTTGACTCTAGCAAATATCATAAAAGTAAAATACTAATTTTTAAAACAGCTTTCAAACGGATATATATATATATATATATAACATTTATATTCGAAATGACATAATAAAGATTATATATAAACAGACGATAGATCTAGAATGTAGATCTTTGACGATAACCATAGTACATTTTAAGTTCAGTTCAGCATACTTATATTTGGTTTTTAGCATGCATGCTTTCAAAAATTTAAAAATTCCAGACGCTTTTTTTTGATCACGTGTACTGTGAAACAATAGTTCAGAAAGGGGGGAGGGGCTAATGATACCTACGGTTAAAAAGAACGAAGTATTGAAACGATACATTATAAAAAAGTATTAACAGGAGGAATTTTAATTTTGCAACAAAATATTTTTTTATCAAATTTGATATGTCTGATCATTATATAAATCAAATTTTAATCATTTTCCATATATGCATTTAACACAGTGTTTAAATACGCTATGGTTTAGTGTCGTAATTCGGCTTAGCCCTACTACACATTTAGCGTTTTTTTTTTGTAATGATCCGTTCAACAATAAACAAACAGAATTATAATTTATTATTTCAACGATGTGAGTGAGTGATGGCGGAGTT